>NEWO01000002.1:9861722-9881345 GCA_003013225.1 Phalaenopsis aphrodite | reverse complement strand
AGGGATATACTGATTTACTTGTAGTTTTCTTAAAAATAATATAATCAGTATTTTACTTGTAAGTTTATTAATTTTTTTTCTTTTTCTAGGCACTTTTAGTATTCACTGTTAAGTGGGTGATGTATTTGAACATTTGTTCTGTTTTGAAATGAATTTTTCGTTCTCATAGTTCTATTTTAAACAATTTCACTAAACAGTGGCAGAATGATCATTTTTCTAAAAAACAACTGCCCCACAGTTATATTCACACAGTTGCAACAAACAAGCAGTCAGCTTCCTCGCAGTAGCTTTCTGGGGTAGCGCAGCTGCAGTTAAAAAACTGAGAAGTTGCAGCTACCCCAAACAGACCCTTAGGCTTCTTTGTGATTCCTTGTAGTTACAAGTACAATTTTTCCGAATATCACAAATCCTTCACCTGCATCTTCCAGAAAGCGAAGTTCGTCCCATTGAACTTCTTCACTTTGAAATTTGCTTCTTCGGTTATTGCTCTCACTTGAAACTAAAGTACTCTGAAACAATTATCTTTTAATTTCACCACAAAATAGGATCACAAGATTTGAGAAAACCGAAAAAAAAATTTTAAAAAGCACAATCAAAACAACCAGAAAAACAAAGAAATTTTATGTGGAAAAATCCGAAAACAGGAAAAAAACCACAGAGCCACACAACCGCAAATAGGGCTGTCAAAAAAGCTCGTTGTTTGCTAATAGTTCAAGTTTGGCTTGCCAGGAAGTTCGAGTTTTATTCGTTTGATAAACAAACGAGACGAATACAAACAAATTTTTTTGTTCAGTTTATAAACGAACAAAATACGAACAGTCATGTATTCGATCGTGTTCAAATCGTTATTGTTCGAAATATTAAATAATTTAAAATAAATATATATAAAAAATTTATCATATTTTACAAATAATTATACTCTAAAAATGTATCATATTTTAAAAAATTAAATCCTATAAATTATAATATATAATAAATAATTCATAATAATATATTAATATTAATTATATAAATATTATATATTTATATAATAAGTTATATAATTAATAAAATAATATTTATTACTTAATTGTTTTATAATTATGATTTACGGATTTTTAAGAATTTGAGTTAGAAAATTTAAATGTATATATCATTTATAAATTGTTTTTAACAATTTCTAATAAAAAAGTTGAAGAAATAATTTTTTTTTTTAATAGAGGGATGTTATTAATTTTTGTTGGTAATTTGAGAATTAATAATTCAACTTATTATCATTTTAACAATTCAAAAAATTCAAACAAAACAAAGAGATTTGAAATTTTTTGAAGAATTCAAACAATTCGAATAATTCAAATAATTCGAACATTTCAAATTAATTTCAAACAAATCGAACCGAACATGATCAGTAACTTCACGAACAATTTCAAACACGAGTTTATTTCAACACAATTAATTTCAAACAAACAGAACACGAGCTCTGTTTATTCATGTTCGGTTTGTTTACACCATAAACTACAAATAAGGTTGAAGAGAGATAACAGGCGCGGCGGTGGCTGGGAATAGGAAGAAAGGAGAAGCATGATAACAGCTGGAAGGTGAAGAGGAGGACAGCTGGAATTTGGAGGGTCAGGCGTCGGTTATAAGATAGCGGCCAAGTGCAGGGTTGCATGGGGAAGTAGGCAAAGGTTGTCACCAACATGAAGAAGAATACAATTAGAGCACCACTTGTCCTCTGAAACAGCCCTAGCAAGGAAAATGCCTTGAGGCAGGAATCTCAAATCCAAAGAGACCGAAAACTAAATCTTAACTCAGCAAGCAACATATTTATAATAGGTAGAAAGGAGAGTAAGGGAGGGAAAGGGGCGGTAGTTTCCACCCAAGAGCTGGCCAGCAGGTCCAGCCTCCCTATTGGACCAGCTAGCTTATTGTTGAACCGCATGATTCAGCTCATAAGCTCCACATCATTCTTACTATGAGATCGCGAGTTCGAATCACACATGTTACCGCGTAGGCTCACCTTTTCTGAAAAAGAAAAGAAAGATCCAAAGCCTTTTGTTCAAAGTTGCCAAAAATAAACTGAAAATATGCTTATCAAATGGAACACTACCTCGTCTCCTGAGCACAATCAATCAAAGGAAAATGTCTACTTATTCTAAAGCCATTTAACAGATTTTACAGGATGGAACCATAAGTGAACTTCAAACAGATTGCAATAAATTGGATGAAGCGCCATTTAGTAAGTTTGGCGATACTGATTTCGACACTCATAGCCTCGATCACGCTAACCTTCAAATGTTTTCTGCGTTTAGCTGCACATTATAATTTTGGGAAATTTACATTCATAGCACACAATTCTTACGTATTTACATATCTCACACCAAAACTTTTATATTTACATACATTGCACTTTGGTGCTTTAAACCTAAGCATGAAAAGGTGTATTTCATTTTAAAAATGTGGTAATAGTGCTATTTGTTATGTGATATTATAGATTTGAGTGTTACGTGTGTAAATATGGAAGTTTAGGTGTGAGATATGTAAATACATAAGAATAGTGTGCTATGATGTGCTATGAAACGTTGTTTCGCTGCTGTTTGTAAGTATTAGCTTCTTTAAATTGTCAAAGAAAGAAATATGTACTCACCAAATGCACAGTGGACATAAATTGGCTTCTTTTGAGCCCTCATTTTGCTTGCCCAGCGAACTGCAGTTTCAGTTTCAGTTGGTAGTGGTGCTCTTGTATCCCAAGTCGCCACACATAAGTATGAATCCTCTGAGATGAAAGAACTTCTAGGTAGTTCACAAGTACAATCAATAACTGCAGGGTCTCCAGGAGGTAAATGTTTCTTAGAAGAAGGCCACCCTCCAACAAAAAAACCTTCTGAAATTTCATTATAAATAGGTTCCCTTCTCTTCAACCTCTTAAGGAAAACATATAATAGAACAAGAAAAAAGAATGGAAAGTACAGAATTTTTGACCATAAAGGAAATTTCCCGTTGGAGCCTTTCCCTAATATCAAAGGAAAATTTGTGACAGGGAGAGAAGCAACCAAAACTAGGCTGGCAATGAATGAGCTATACAGAAGTGATAAAGGAATTAGCTTAAAGCTCGAGTCTTTGAGACAAACAGCAGCGAAGAAGAAAGTAAATCCCACAACTCCAAACGCTTCAGATATTCCCATGACAAGCCAAGAATTTAACTTGCATTTCAGCTATTACCTGTCAGAACAGAAATTGATGAAAGTTGCCTCCGTTCCAAAACACAAGCCATAAAATGAGACACAAATTCAAGAAATCCGAATACAAAAATGCAGCACAAGCTTTTACTGAAGATGTTTTGTATGAAATGCTAAGAAAATGCATGGATCAGCGCTTCATAAGCCAGCTCGAAGCTGGGTTTGATGAAAAGTGCATGAATTTAAATCCTTTTTCATAATTGGCGATGCATACCTATTAAGATTTGATTTAGGGCCCATTTTACGCAGCGGGACAACTGCGGGGCGTTTTCAAAACGCCGATACCGGTGTTTGTTTTCTCCGTCTTCGCTGCGTTGTGGGATAAGCTGGTTTTGCTTTTGTATTACATGCAACCTGCAGGTTCGATCCCGTGTCCCGCGTTCAGAGAAAATTGTTTATGGCTCTGCTCTCCTGTGCCCTCCGATGGTGTTATTGGCGGAGTTATTAGCTAGGTTATTTTGGTGTTATTGGTGAGATGTCGTGGTGTTCTTCCCGTCCTTTGCCAGAGTCAGTGTTATTCGAGTTAATTTGCGATACTATTCAAGTGTTATTGCAGTGTTATTACCTAGTTTTTTTTGTGTTATTGATGAGTTATGCGGTGTTATTCGGGTCTTTTGCCCGAGTCGGTGTTATTCGAGTTGTTTTCCAGAAGCATCTACGTGGTATTGCGATGTTATTAGCTAAGTTTTTTTGGTGTTATTGATGAGTTATGCGGTGTTATTAGCTAAGTTTTTTTGGTGTTATTGATGAGTTATGCGGTGTTATTTGAGTCTTTTGCCAAAGTTGGTGTTATTCGAGTTGTTTTCCGGAAGCATCTACGTGTTATTGCGATGTTATTAGCTAACTTTTTTTGGTGTTATTGATGAGTTATGCGGTGTTATTCGAGCATTTTGCCAAAGTTGGTGTTATTCGAGTTGTTTTGCGGTAGCATTAATGAAAAATTAGTTTTATGCTAATAAAGAGTACTTTTAATAAAAAAAATATATGTTCATTATTTATTATTTTCATAATTATGCTAAAATTTTTCTTGGAAGATTTGCATACATAACACTCAATTTTTATATATTTACATATCTAACACATAAATTTTAATTTTTACATATCTACCATCTTTTTTATGCATGCTAAGGTATATTTCACTTTTTGAAAAATAAAATGATGATATAAATTTTAAAAATTAGTAATCAAATAGATAATTTGATTTACTACATAATATTTATCCAGGATAATAATAAGTTAATTTAATTTACTATATAATATTTATCCATGATAATATTTTGCCTTATTTCTTTTCCAGTTTAATGTGTCGGAAAAGCTAGCTTACTTGTTAGAATTGCTATTTCAAATTGCAATATGGGAGAGGGTTTCGTAGCAAACTACTTACTAATCATGATGATTTACGTCTATTGATTATACTGTGGAGAGGTTGTGGCGAGTACTTAGAGGGAATTGAGTGTGGCAAAGATGAGATACAAAGAGAGTAATTTTATGCAATTAATCGATTAATTTAATTATTTTTTTTTTAAGTAATCTTGGTACTCTCTCTTAACTGAGGTGTCTTTTTTTTATACTGTTAATAACTGGTTATTTGCTTCTAAAATATCTAATTTATAGCTATGATAATTCTGTCGTAAACAACAATACTGCACAAAGACAAAATGATCATTTATCTAGAAACAACTGTAAATCAATCGTTTTTCAAATGCACAAGTCAAAATGACAGTCAGCTTATCTGGATTAGCTGCTGATCAGCAATTTATCTAGATCAGTTGTTTATCAGCAGATTATTAATAATCTGCAGCTAGTTGTTTCAAACAGACCCTTAGTGAATCTCCAGTCATGCTTGAGTGCGACATGAGTAGTTAGATTTTTTTTTTTTTTTTGCAGAAATCATTTCTCAACTATAAACATGTTATATAAGTATACTTTTGTTCCTCTTTTGATCTATATTAACATTATCTATCAATCCAATGCACATTGTAGAACCAATGTTTTTTAGCGCAAAACCGTATTTCTTTAGTTTACTTTCAATAGAGGGAATGACGTTATATCTATAATAGTTTTTCTCACTCTATGTTTCTAGTTTCTTGCAGATCCACTTTCTACAATCCCATTTCTATCACACATACCATAGCTATAAAAAATTTTCACTAATGGCATTCATTGAGATATGTTAGTTAGGTGATTGGCAAAGTGAAAATATATGATAAAAAAGAAATTGGTATTTCACTCAATAAATTTATTTTAATTATGAGGATAATTTTGAAAAGTAAATCATAATCAAGATAACCAAAGTTCATAAAAATACTAATAATTCAAGTTTCATTGCATTACAAGAACCAAAATTAAATTTCTACTAAACGGTGCGCGCAAAAAAAACTTTAAAACAGATAAATAGTTAAAATTTAAATTTGTAACATGGAAAACTTAGATTAATCCAATCTCCCATATTATTTATTCTATCTTCATCATATCCATGTTTGTCCTCCGTCAAGTGAATTTGTAGCCCTTGTTTTCTTCTTCCATCTCCTTGGACTCATCTTCTTATTTGTCAAGATTTACAACTCAAAAATTTTAAATTCTAACAAATACATTTAACCTAACTCATTCGTAAGCAGCGTTTTTAACTTCAATCAATTAAAATTTTTCTTCATTAAAACCTAAGTAAAAACTTGACATTCAGAGTATAAGCACCTATATTGCCATGAAGGAAAGGTTATTTCACTATGTAGCATCACCTTAAAGCAAGAAACTCTTCTAACCAATCTTGTAGTAGTGATGCTCGCCTGTGAGGTGTGCCGGGAGTTATGAACTCATATTGTCTTATGTGAGCACCTAGGAGAGTATCATGCTTGTCCCTAACAATATTCTCCTTTCCTACGATACTAGCTTTCTACTATGAATGGTTTTAGAATCATAAATATCAATATTAAAAATAAAAAAAGGCATAACATTCAATGGAAAGAAAGATATCCATACTCGAAAAAAATTTAAAAAAACTAGGATATTCTTTACATATCTCGGGTCTATATTGTTCAAAGTGATGTCAATATAGATGGGGATGTTAAAAGTGGAATTCAAGTTGGTTGGTTGAAGTGGAGGAATGCATCCAGCCTATCGTGTGATAGAAAAGTATTGTTTTGACTTAAAAAGAAAATTTTATAAGATGGTGGTGAGACATGTGATGTTTGATGGCGCAGAATGTTGGTCTCTAAAAGAGAAGCATAAAACTAAGTTAAGTGTTGCTAAGATGATAATGCTTAGGTGGATGAATGGCTTGACACTTAGAGATGAAATACGAAACAAAGGTATCTGTGAAGCGGTTGGTGTAGCTCCAGTGGCAAACAAAATTAGAGAGAGTTGTCTTAAATGGTTTGGTCGCATTAAACGTCGACCATCTATGATCCGGTTAGGAAAGTGGATGTTTTAGATTAGACTTATGCTAAGAGAGTCAAAGGTAGACCTAAAAATACAATACTTGGGCATATTGTATAAATAATGATCTTAATTTATTAGGAATACATGGAAATATGACGCTAAATAAGACACAATGAATAAAAATGAATCATGTAGCTGACCCCACTTAGTGGAATAAAGGCTTGTGTTGTTGTTGTAGGATATTTTTTAGGTTTCTCAATATTTTTTGAAGAAATAGCTTACAAACATATAAAAGTAATAGAGTTTTGCATGCATTTAAAATGGATTGAAAAGGCATAAAAAAATTTTAATTAAAAATGCTTTAAAAGAAGTATTCAATGTTACAGTGGACTACATAAGCATTGATTATATAACCATTTAAGTTAAAGCATTGATTATATAACCATTTAAGTTAAAAAATATTAGTGTAAATGCATTGATTATTTAGTTTAATTAAAATTTTAAGTCATTATTAGTCTAATCAGTATTAGTAACTAGTCGTAATATTTAGTCAATTACTCTAATTTGTTTTAGCCAAATTAAGGTTTATTTATTTTCTAATTAGTCTGGCTTAGCACCAATCAGCATCATTTGACCATAATTAATCTCTAAATTAGCATCATAATCATTTATTAACTACTTTGATTAATCCATGTATCAATGACTTCTTGTATATTTCATTAGCCTAAGTTTAAAAGCATTAATTATCACAGCAAAACCATAAATAGCTAACCAATAAATTTCCTAAGTCAGTAATTTTATCTTATTCAAGATCCACCTGTTAAACTTAAATATAAACTCTTAACAACATAAATTAAGCCCTGCTTAATCTAATTCATAACTCAATTCAATCTTAATTAGCTTAAGCTAAGGCCTGTTCAGTAATTACTCAATTAGAATCCAACTAAATCACTAATCAAACTACCTGTTTAAAACCAACTTAAGTTCTAATGCACATTAATTAATAATATAAATATTCAAACCGTTTTCAAGCAATACCAACGGAATTTGATGAACTCGAACATACATGATGCAGTAAAATCGGATTTACGAAAATTGAATATACATAATGGATGTATTAAAACTTAACGTATGAACCAGGCAAAAAATAATTGATATTTTCACTGAATAAAGTTGGTAACAACCTAAACGAAGATACGGAACCCAATTCAGCATCTTTCCGTTTCCGCGGAATCTACTGCTTTATTTTTACTCCAATTCAGCATTCTCCGCAAATTTAAAAGAGATTGCCCTCTACTACAAGCTAACTCATCCGATTTTCTTCCGGAAATTAAAAACATAAAAGGAATAAAAATCGCAAGCCCTAGAAATCCTTAAGAAGTATCTAAACTGGATGAAAACCAAAAAAATAAATAACAAATGCTTTATTTCAGCCCAGATGTTCAAAGAAACCAAGCAAAAGATATGAAAACTTCATCCAAAAATCGAAAGACGTTTAGAAGTAAATAGTGTAAACTATACCAATAAATGGTGCGAAGAAGATGGACACGAGTTGCCAGTTCCTATCAGGTAGGGATTAGGAAGAAAAATTTGAGCTGCCTGCGTCCCTAGAGTACGCAATTCGAATCATCTCCCGGAGCACGGAAGCTTTTTGTCCTAAATCCCTAACACCTGCTTTTGCTTGGCTGCAAGTAGGATTCAACTAGTAGGACTGTAGGATTTAGAAATTCTGAAATATTAATTGAAAACTTGCATACATAACCCAAGTCTTATCAAATTACATATTCAACGCTAAACTTCAAATTTTATTTATATCTCATTTTATTTATGCATAAGAACAACTATCTCACTTTTTAAAATTTTAAATTATGAGATTTGAATGATATTAATGTAAAAATTAAAATTTAAATGTTAAATATGAAAAACATAAGAATTAATTGGTATGTATGTAAATGCTCGAATATAAATTTAATTTTATATATTAAGAATATAATTATTAAATTAAATTAAATTTTATTTTTTTAATAATATTAACTATATACTAATTAATTATTAATATTTTTTTTTTGAAAATGATGATAAATTTATATTTTGCAAACTTAAAAATGTATAAGAAAAAAAAATCTAATTCAACAAAAAAAATAAAGTTTAGACGATTAAAGGGTTCTATTTTGCCATTCAAACCCCTATTATAGTTGTGTTTGTAGAACTGATTTCTTACTGCTTTCTAGAAATTTTTGTGGTTGATAATTATTTATTTTAATCTGGCGTATTAAAATATGGTGGTTATCAGAAAATTAAGATATAACTTTTTGAAATCTAAGTAAATTTATACTAACTTCAACTTTCCAACTTCTTCTTCAAACAATTACATCTTCCTCCAGATAAACCATAAAATCATTTAATATAAATCTAAACCACGAACGTGGTTGCACCGGAAGAATCCCTCTACAACCAAAGAAATTATTGCATACGGTTGCATGCGGTGTCTGATCCTGACCATCATGATATATTTCAGTTATTTTTTTTAAAAAAAATTTAGATATAGCCCATCGAAATACATCATGATCATAAATTGTCTAATTTACAGTCAAAATCAGACACTCTCGTACAATAATTTTTCCTACCAATAATCCCTGCAAGAGCAACTCCCATCCCGAAAATGGTGAAACCGAGCTCTATCCCTTACAATAATCACCCTCTCCTCTACCTTCGCAATAAGCTTAATCGCCGAATGGCAATCCACACAAACCCTCAGATTCTTCTTCACGATAACCGGCTTCCCCACCGGCGAGCTTATCAGAGCGAACGCTACCGCGATTCTCTCACTGTGATGTCTCAAAAGCCTCTCCTTTTCGCTTTCCTCGACCTTGCTCACCACCGCCGCCGTGTATGGCACATACCCTTCTTCTCTGATCCGCACCCACAGCTCCTCCATCTTCTTGTAGATCTCATCCTTCCTAGGATGCGACCAATCCTCTGCGCCAAACACGTGCGTCTTCTGCTCCACCTCAGTCCAGCTCAGTCCCGGCAGTTTCTTCTTCCCGTTATCCTTCATCAACCTCCTCACCGCCTTCACGTCCTCCCACTGCCCCACGCCGGCGTAGATGGTCGAGAGAAGAACATGGGTTCCGCTGTTCTCCGGCTCTAGTCTCATCAACTTCTCCGCCGCCAGCTCGCCGAGCTCTTTCCGCCCGTAAGTCCGGCAAGCGCCGAGAAGAGAGCACCAAGCGTGGGCGTTGGGCTTGCAAGGCATTTTATGGATGAATTCCTCAGCTTCCCGGAGCTTCCCAGCTCGGCCGAGCATGTCGATTAGACAAGAGTAATGCTCATCTCTCGGCTCGATGCCGAAGGTTTCGTTCATCGAACCGAAGAATTCAAGCCCCTGTTCAACTAGCCCGGAATGGCTGCAGGCCATAAGAAGACTGATAAAAGTTATGTGGTTCGGCTCGATGTGTCTTGCAACCATTTGATGAAATGCCTCAATCGCGTCCTGGCCGCAGCCGTGCTGTGCAAATACGTTGATTATGGAATTCCAGGTGATGTTGGTTGGGTTCTGAGTCTCTTCAAAGATTTGATATGAAGAGGAGAGAAGACCGCATTTGCCGTACATGTCGACTAGGACGGCGCAGACGAAGGAGTCGAGGAAGAAGCTGGTTTTGATCACCTGAGCATGGAGTTGGATTCCTTGATCCAGAGCGGCATCGTTGGCGCAAGCCTTGATCAAGCTTGAGAAAGTGAACTCGTTGGGGTAAATTCCACGCCTTTTTGATTCCACGTATGTGGTAATGGCTTCCTCTATGCGGTCCAATTCGACATAGCCGTCGATCAACGAGCTGCAGGACACAACGTTCCAGCCATTAGAAGAGGTATCAACAACAGTTGCAGCGCTCTCCATGTCTCCGTTCTTGGAATACATGTCAGTGAGTGAATTGTCGACAACGTTCTCTGTGGAAAAGCCAGATTTTACCACCCCGGCATGGATTGATCGGCCGAGCTGACCAGCTTTCAGCCCTGCACAAGCACTGAGAGCGCTGCAGAAAACATGCTGGTCGGCGGCAAGGGTTTCATTTTCAAGGATGCTTTGAAATGCCACCAAAGCTTTGTCAAAATCACCGTTTTTTGCATACCCAACGATCATGGCGGTCCAAGAAACCTCGTCTTTCTCCGGCAGCTCCTCGAAAATCCTGCAAGCGTAAGCCAAGGAGTTGCATTTGGAGTACATGTCGGCAAGATTGCTGCCGACGAACAGCTCCGTGTTGTAACTTAGCTTCAGGCTAAGAGAGTGAAGCTGCATCCCGACTGCAAGGGATCCGAGGGCGGTGGCTGCTTGGATGGCGCTGGAGAAGGCGAACTCAGTCGGTTGAATGCCGGAGGCGCGCATGTTGTAGAAGGTTAGGAGGGAATCGAGGAACCTGGCGTTGTGGGAGAAGCCAGTGATCATGGCAGTCCAAGTGACGAGGTTACGTAGCGGCATACTATCGAACATGTTGAGGGCATGGGTGAGATCGCCGCATTTGGCATACATGTTGAGAAGGTGATTGGCGATGAAGTTAGAAGGGATGCCGGTGGATGTGAGGAGGTGGGCGTGGAGCTGCTTGCCCTTTTGAAGCTTACCGTTTCGGGCGTAGGTTTGAATGAGTTGCGTTAAGATGGTGAGCTCTTTTAGCATAACAGAAGATTCACCATTAACAGCTGAGCTTCATTCGTTTGAGATTTGGGAATTTGTAAGAGATTGTTATATTTATAAAGGCAAAATTCTTATTTTATTTTCTAAGCTAAAATTGTTGTGTAATTTTTTTTCCTTTTTTGGGCTTTGCAACCACCACCAAGCTCACCTTCTTATTTCTTCTAACTATGGAGCTACTTGTCCTCCTTAATGGTCAAATGACTTGCCGAGCTCTTACTTATTGTTTTATACTTCTCTTTCTTTCAATAATGTGGTTATCCAATTTAAAATCAATTTATTTTTTCAGTTTTGCTTGGTAATCCCATAGGTTAGAATGAGGTTAATTTCAGATAAAATCTTACTCCTTATGATAATAATAATAATAAATGTATTTAATAATGAATTTGAATCTATGGTGAGATAATTAAGATTAATTAGTCTATGTCTTGATAACTAATTAATTTTTAGTATGCTTATTAACATAATTGTATTTTAACTAGATGAATTGTTTTGTGTGAGATTTGTTGGTCAAGTTTCAGGGTGTTGGTAATTGTGCCTCCAACAAATTTGGAATCTTATATAGTTCACCTTGAGTTAAATAGATGTTGTTTACTACATGATAAATGGATCATTTGTTATTAGGGATGTTAGTCTTGCTCCTTATATTGAATTCTTAGTTAAATTGTAGGATTGTTAGTCCTGCCTTTTCTATTTATGTTATATTAAAACTCAAGAATGAGAAAAAATAATAGTCATACCACACCAAAAATTTCACTATGAAAGAATCATAGTACAAAATATACCACTCAGATCCACTATATGCACCACTGAAACTTATAACAATTCATGCCCCTTTCTTCTCTTTATTTCACAAGAGAAATCACTCACTGAAAACTTATAACAATTCATGCCCCTTCTTCTCTTTATTTCACAAGAGAAATCACTCACTGAAATCCACATACTTGACATAGATGTTGCTCTGTACCTGTCACACATCATCAGGAATACACCAATATAAAGTGTATTGATCCTTCATTAAATGAAGGCTTAAATTTCTAACTATTTACAAACTGCTTATGGCGTAGTAATGATGCTCACAGGTGTTGTCTTTTTGCTTGATTGAGTTAAAGTCACAAATTCGGGTATTGTCGAGCCTCATTACTGGCTTTGAAGCACCACCACCACTGGATCCAGGCACAAGGGCGTGTTAAATGGGTACAGTGCTTAGGCCCCACTTTTGGGCACAAGGGTGGGCATTCTTCTCTGGATTGGAGCATTAGCGAGCCCCCTATTAGGGAACTTGATCATGTGTGATATGGTATATCAGACTTTACAACACTAATGCACTATTGATTCATTTTCTTTTGCTAAAGTACTTTGGAAGAACAAGCCGAAGTTAAAAAAACACCTCAAGAGATTGAAGAGGAGAAGATTGCAAAGTGCCCATTTCTACTTCAAGGCTAAGGTGTGACTTTGAGGAACAGATTCTTTTGAAGGAGTGTTTTCATTACTTTTTATTATTTTTTTTACTTTTAAAAGAGTTGTCGGTTTGTCCATCATCGTATAATTTCATTTTTTTTTAATAATTCTCTCTTGTGGAACATGCAAATGATTAGGAGAGAAGAGAAATCGAAAAAGCAGGACACACGATAAAGGCAGATAAACAATAGAAAGAACGTGGAGAATTTCTGTGCGGCAAAACTTAGTAGAACATGTCAAGCCATAAGGACAAAGGATAAATTGTCATATCCTAAAAAAGTCGGCGGCTCATCGGTAATGGAGTCGTCGAGATAATATCAACGAAGGTAAAAATAGTGAAAAGACTTAAAAGTGGGTAGTGAAAGGAAGGGAGAAGTAATCCCAAACAAGTGAATGGAGCCAGGTCGAGGTACCATGGACCTGTCATCACAAGCTACCAGGACCCTAGGTCTACCTGATCATGAAGGTAGTCGATCCAACACGTCCAGATATCCCTTACGGCAATCTGCAAATTGAGTTGTCCACGGGAACCTCGGTAGCCCTAAGGTCAAAGGAACAAAACTCTATCTTATGACTATTAGGTGGAGCTCCAAGATTTGGGACTTATACTTGTCGAAGAACCTAGGATGTCGTTGGAAAGGAAGAGAAATTGAGGCAAAGCTATAAAGCGAGAAACACTTTCAACAGTAGGTCTTACTCCCAGTCTGGGTTAAGGAAGTCGCTAACGACTTATGGCACTAGGCAACCACCTAAGTAGAAATCTAGGTTGGGTCAATCGGGTTGAAGAAGCACGAAGGCTTCTTTTTGAAACATGCATATGATGTAGCTAGCGAATAATCCCTATGTTGAAGCCCTATTAATTATGTCTTGGGTGAGAGTCATGTTATGTAACCCGTTTAAAATCTGGCCAGAATGCAATGCAAAAAGGTAAAAGCAAATTTTTGAAAATCTTGGTAATTTTAATCTTAAAATTTTGATTATTTAAATCTTTTATTGTTATGCTATTGAGTAGAAAATTTATAATTTTAGGGACTTTAATGAGTCTAGATTATAATTTTTATAGCATCTCAGATAAACCAGAAAGAAATATAGAAAACAATCCAAGCATATAAGCATGCGATAGAAAGTAAAAGATGCCAAAATATATAAGGAAACCCAACGAAGTTGGGTCGGCGGCGTATCCCAGGAACAACAGAAAAAGCGGTACGGGACACAAGCTGCTGCTCTAAATCCTCATCACGTTGTTTGATGTGTCTTCCGCCAAAAAATATATGTCGATACCTTATTTTCGATACAAACTTAACCTAGGGACTATCAAATTCATTTAAAGAAAAAATAAAGACTCGATCTGTAGAAGATTGTTAATACAGGTTAACTCGTGAAGGTCAAAGGAGCTAAATAACACGTACAAGCAAAGAATTAGTAAAAATCACCCTTAATGATACTCGTGTGTGTGCATGCATATAATCACGACCCCCTGCAGAAGGAAAAATTATTACATCAAGACTCCGCATGCAAAGTTGCTTGCGGAGTCCAATCTCGTGCTGACACGTGGAAGGCTGACTCGCCTACATAAAAAATGAAAAAAAAAATGAAAACGTGTGACCCAGTCTGACCAATGTGTTACAGAGCTCAATAAATATTTTTTTTGCATTATTTATCTTTGTGTCGTGTTGTAGGATTATTCCCTCATGTTATTCGAAATATCACATCAATAACACATGAATAATGCAGAAAATATTCAGAATAACGCGAGGGAATATTCCTAAACCCTTAATATCACAGTAAATAACTATAAGTTATTATTAAATCTAAATTATGACATCTAAATAAATTGTTTTTGTTCTATAGCACACTAATAACAAACTAATAACACATAATAACACACTAGTAACACATAATAACACACATAATAACATAATTATACATTACCTAGCCCGTGGTATAACACGTGGAGAATATTCTCTGTGTGTTATACCGCAGGCTATAACGCTATCCCACGTGTTATATAGCAGCCTTATAACACTACCATAAACTGCGGTATAACACACATGAAATATTTAGTGGATAATTGTGTTATTATGTGTTTTTTTGCGTCCCCGCCCATGTGTTATTAGTGTGTTATACTACGGGCTAGGAAGTGTATAATTGTGTTATTATGTATTTTATTATGTTTTATTAGTGTGTTATTATATGTTATTACTTGTTATTAGTGTGTTATTAAGTGAGGGAATATTTCTATACCCTAAATAACACATCAATAGCACATGAATAAAACTGAAATTATTCAGATTAACTCGGGGAAATATTTTTATGCGATGAACTATTTCTATAACGCATTGGTCGGGCTGGTTCGTGCATTTTTATTATTTTTTCATTTTTTTATGTTGGTTGGCCGACCTTTCACGTGACAGCGCGAGATTGGACTTCGGTCGGGCCGGTTCGCGCTTTTTTATTACTTTTTTCATTTTTTTATGTAGGTAGGCCTACATTTCACGTGTCAGCGCGAGATTGNCTTATGACTATCAGATGGAGCTCCAAGATTTAGGACTTATACTTGTCGAAGAAGCTAGGATGTCGTTGGAAAGGAAGAGAAATTGAGGCAAAAGCTATAAAGCTAGATACACTTCCAACTATAGGTCTTATTTCCAGTCTGGGTTAAGGAAGTCGCTAACGACTTATGGCACTAGGCAACCACCTAAGTAGAAATCTAGGTTGGGTCAATCGGGTTGAAGAAGCACGAATGCTTCTTTTTGAAACACGCATATGATGCAGCTAGTGAATATGCCCTATGTTGAAGCCATATTAATTATGTCTTGGGTGAGAGTCATGCTATGTAACCCGTTTAAAATCCGGTCAGAAGGCTATGCAAAAAGGTAAAAGTGAATTTTTGAAAATCTTGGTAATTTTAATTTTAAAATTTTTATTATTTAAAGCTTTTATTGTTATGATATTGAGTAGAAAATTTATCATTTTAAGGTCTTTAATGAGTCTAGATTATAATTTTTATAGCATCCCAGATAAACCAGAAAGAAATATAATAAACAATCCAAGCATATAAGCATGCGATAGAAAGTAAAAGATGCCAAAATAAATAAGGAAACCCAATGAAGTTGGGTCCGCGACATATCCCAGGAAAAGCAGGAAAGGTGGTATGGGACACGAGCTGCTGCTCTAGATCCTCATCACGTTGTTTGATGTGCCTTCCGCCTCAAAATCTGTGCCAATACCTTATTTTCGATACAAACTTAACATAGGGACTCTATCAAATACATTTAAAAGAGAAAATAAAGACTCGACCCGTGGAAGATTGTTAATATGGGTTAACTCATGAAATTGTATCTGAGCCGTGCCCTTTTGGTCGAGGGAGCTAAATAGCACATACAAGCAAAGAATTAGTAAAAAATCTCCCTTAATGATACTTGTGTGTGTGCATGCATATAATCAAGACTCCCTGTAGAAGGAAAAATTATTACATCAGGACTCCGCATGCAAAGTTGCTTGCGGAGTCCAATCTCGTGCTGACACGTGGAAAAGCTGACTCACCTATATAAAAAATGAAAAAAAAAAATGAAAACGTGCGACCCAGTCCGACCGATATGTTACAGAGCCTAAGCAATTTATTTTTTTTTTGCGTTATTTATCTTTGTCGCCGTGTTTTAAGAATATTTCATCGTGTTATTCTGAATAACACATGAAAAACATATGAATAATGCAGACAATATTTAGAATAACGCAATGAGAATATTCATAAACCCTCAATATCACATTAAATAACTATAAGTTATTTAAAATATAAATTATGACATCTAAATAAACTATTTTTGTTCTATAGCACACTAATAACAAACTAATAACACATAATAACACACATAATAAAATAATTATACACTCCATAGCCCGCGGTATAACACGTGAGGAATATTTTTTGTGTGTTATACTGCGGGTTATAACGCTGTCCCACGTGTTATACAACAGTCTTATAAAACTACCCTAAACCGCAGTATAATATGCATGAAATATTTAGTGGATAATTGTGTTATTATGTGTTTCTTTGCTTCCCCGTCCCACGTGTTATTAGTGTGTTATACCGCGGGCTAGAAAGTGTATAATTGAGTTATTAAGTGTTTTATTATGTATTATTATTGTGTTATTATGTGTTATTACGTGTTATTAGTGCGTTATTGAGTGATGGAATATTTCTATACCTTCAATAACACATCAACAATGCATGAATAAAACTGAAAATATTCAGATTAACTTGGGGAAAATTTTTTATGCGATGAAATATTTCTATAACGCATCGGTCGGGCCGGTTCACGCGTTTTTATTATTTTTTTCATTTTTTTATGTAGGTAGGCCAACCTTTCACATGTCAGAGATTGAACTCCGTAAGCAGCTTTGTCTGCAGAGTCCTGATGTAATAATTTTTCCTGCAGAAGAACACCCTAATATACTATGATGCATATCAAACATGCAAGTAAACATGAAAAACAAAAAAGTGACGCTTGGTTAGAATAATCAAATCAGTAGAAAATAATAGCTAGAAGCGTCGAAAATACTGCATATAATCATAGTCCTAGTCTAGCAAACAATCCAACGAGAAGGTGTCATGACCCGCATTTTGCCCTAAAGATCCAAGGGATCTAAATTGTTCACCTAGGATGGATTTTGAAAAAGGGTTGGCCTTGCATATGACCTAGCTTCAATAATTTGGACCTAATTAACTCAACCAAAGTCTAAGGATTCAATGTCAAATAAATGAAACCATAAGGAGTTCAGAGATGGTTTAATTTCTAAATAGTATGAGTCCCATCACTAGTCCTCTAGGCGAAGTTACTAGGAAACCCTAAGACTAGATCCTATGTTTTAGAGAGAGAAAGAGAGACATCAATGAGGTTAACAGTGGTATTTAATGTAGAATAGGTTTTTGTGCAGGTTGTGAAAATATAAATGTTTTTTTTTTGTGCTACGGGTTTGTGTCGGATTTGCATCAGTTTTCAGATGCAAAATCTGACGTTAATTCGTCATTCAACGATATTTTCCGATGCAAATGAGATGTTAATCTGACGCTAATATTCATCGTCTCATATTTTCAGACACAATTTGCTATGTATGTTTCATATAAATAAACTCGATGCTAATATGACACCAAAACAATGCAAATTATTTGAGTCGAAATATTTCGACATAAATTAGATAGAAATAATATCACCGATCACATAATTAACGTCGGAAAAAAAAGCAGACGTAAATCGAACGCGAATCATATGATAACCTTTAAATGTCATCAGATTTTGCATTTGATCTATCCGACATAAATATGTTTAATTATTGTGGTATGGAAGATTACAAGTAGCATGAACCTCTAAGTGGCTCTTCTGATGAAAGAGAATAATGATAAGTAGAGTATCGAAATGAAGACATTATTTTTCTTTTTTGCTTCCAAGATATTTGAGAAGTAAGATAAGAAAAATATATTAAGTCTTAGAATAAGTTATATTATTAAACACCCAAGGGGACACCTTGAAGGAAAGCCAAAATAAGTACAAAAAAGCCAAACCATAGATAAAACTAATTCTAGAAAGAAGCTAACCAATATGCTTCAATGCAAATATAAGAGATATGTTAAATGTCCTACAAAGGCATTAAAAAATAATGAAGATTTAAGGTNTGAGTTTGTGCTCGATTCGTTCGATAAGTAAACGAGACGAATGTGAACAAATTTTTTTCATTCGGTTAGTTAAAATAACCAAACACGAACAGTGACTGTCTCTTACTCTCATCTCGATGTGTATCAGAGACAGAAATAACACAACAATTGCCCATGAATAAAACTGAAAATATTCAGATTAACTTGGGGAAAATTTTTTGTGCGATGAAATATTTATATAACGCATCGATCGGGCCGGTTCACGCGTTATATTTCTTTTTTTCATTTTTTTATGTAGGTAGGCCGACCTTTCACGTGTCAGCGCGAGATTGAACTCCGCAAGCAGCTCTGCATGCAGAGTCCTGATGTAATAATTTTTCCTGCAGAAGAACACCTTAATATACTATGATGCATATCAAACATGCAAGTACACATGAAAAACAAAAAAAGTGATGCTTGGCTAGAACAGTCAAATCAGTAGAGAATAATAGCTAGAAACGCGAAAGTACTCATATAATCATAGTCCTAGTCTAGCAAACAATCCAACGAGAAGGTGTCATGACAAGCATTTAGGGTCTGCCCTAAAGATTCAAGGGATCTAAATGGTTCACCTAAGATGGATTTTGAAAAAAGGTTGGTTTTGCATATGACCTAGTTTGCTATGTGCATAATGTTAAAATTATGGAGAATGTAATAAGTAGAAAAAAAAATTAGTTTCAAAATAATGATCATTAAATACAGATTCGTAACATGCAAGGTGACACAAGTTAGATCACTTTGTTTCTCAGCACAATTATAATCGTGTTAATTTCGATGCTTTAACTGGCACTGCTCGAGGGTTTTGGGAGAGAAGGAACGATACCCGAGCGAATTTGATTGAGATTAGTGTTCGGGTAGATGGGGTTTACGTGGCTACTTATAGCCAAGGGAAGGCGCCAGCGTGGCGATGAGGTGGCATATCAAATGGTGAAGAGTGGTAGTCAACACAACTAGCCAATGCGGAGAAGCCACCTCAATAGGTCAAATATGGGTGGGATGATTGGGTGGTTATGATGTGGCTGGAAAAGAGAAATAGTATTTAATTAACACAATTAAATACGGGAATAGCATTTGATTTGAAGTTCTAGTTAAATTTTAATTTTAATTTTCTTTTCTTTCCATTTATTAAGAAATTGAATCATTTTATTTTGTTTTTTTTATTTTTTTGAAAGTTTATTTTAAATATA
>NEWO01000002.1:9826778-9852828 GCA_003013225.1 Phalaenopsis aphrodite | reverse complement strand
TATAAGAAATATTTAGGACATGCACAAAACGATTTAGAAGAAGCCTATGATTTGGTATAGACAAAAAACCAGGCCAACATGAGCAATAGTAAGTATTTAACGATTTCCAATCAAACAACCAAGATAAAAGGTTCTTGGACACAACAAAAATAGTGGCCATGCCCACATTAGCTAATAGAAAGAACTACCATTGACATATTTAATTTTATACCATCGTGCTTCTAAAAAAACATGGTTTCCTACCTACTTGACCTAATACCTCCAATTAGAAAATATAGAGAGCCATGCTAACCATAATTAGAATTCAAAATTATTATTAATTATCATTTAGCAAGTATTCTCATTTTGACAAGTGTAGTACAAGCATAGTCATTCTATGTAAGTTAGCTTTCCTCATATGATTAAGATAAAGCTAAATATCATCAATCAATATATATATATTTATTTATATTTAAAGGAATGATCAGAAGCTATTAGACGAGCCTCTAATCGCCCATAATGTGTCTAACAATTGGAGTACCACCTCAAGATCAATCATGTTAGAGAGAATTCAAAACCCACACTTGAGAGGTCTTATGCTGTAGATGTCAACCACCAGATCAGGTACGTGATATATATATATGTATATATATTTGAAACGAATTTTAGCAAACAAACCATGTAAAACATAAATCTTGAAAATCGACAGATCCAAACCACCACCCAAATAATTTCGTGCAAAGCATAATAATTATAGGTACTTTAATAATAAATAAGTAGGATTAAAACATTTAAATGAAGCAAATCTGAGTAAGAATCAACCCATGAACTTCCGTAATAATAATCTTCTAAAACTGTACTGAAAACGACTTATTAAATAAGAATAATAAAAAAAAAAAAAACCCACTCAAGAACAGCGGTTCTCTATCCTCAGACCGGCCGACTCGGTCTTCCGATACTGAGCCATTAACGCCCTCCTCGCAGACAGGAGCCCCTCCGGAACCATGGACCGGTCGAACGCCGTACAATCGCTCCATTCCTTGAGCAACCCTTCCTGTCCCCATATCTCCGGTATCCATACCTTACCGGCCATCTCGGACCGGAGCCGGTTCAGCTTTTCTGGACCAGTTTCCTCCTTCTCCTGAGACTGATTCTGGTTCGTGGAGTTTACGCAGCTTTGGTTATTGAGCATGGCGATTGGTATGCGAGGGATCGAGAGATGAGAAATGGAGGGTTTGTTAAGAGGAAGGAGAGTAGGAGATGCGTGGGGGATGGAAGTACACGTTGAAGGTTAAGTGTTTATATGGTGAGAGCTGATGGTACGTGGCAATAGTGGTGGGGGTGTGGCTGGGGGCAGCTCAGCCTCAGACTCAAAAAAAGATAAATTATAAGGGCATTAACAATATATATATATATATATATATATATATATATATATATATATATATATATATATATATATATATATATATATATATATATATATAGCTGAAATCGATATTTGATTTAGTGGTCATCAAATATCGATTCTCCCAAATAGTTGAAAACTCTGGTGTCTTTGTTTCTGATTTGAAGAGCCTGCACCACGGGATTCGAAACCCTTACCCGAGGACTTATGCTAGAGACCACACCAATGAGACAGTTCATTCGCATATGCATATAATATTTTTTTTTATAATTATTCTTTAGAAGGATTCTCATTTAGACAAAGCGTAGTACAAGATTGGTCATGCTCGTGTAAGTTAGCTTACCTCATATGATTAGATTTTTTTTTTGGAAAATTAAATAGAAATTAATAATTAAAATATAGTTCAAATCCGACTCGCTTCATTAAAAAAAAGATTATTTTATTTTATTTCAATTAATTCACGTACAATATAATTTTTATAAATGCATTTGCATATATACCACTCAAATTCTATGTATTTACATATATTCAGCATCTAAATTTTATTTTTTTACATTTATACCATTCAAATTTTTTATTTCATATAAAAAATATCATTATTTTAAGTTTTAAAAAATAAAATAAAAATTACGAAAAGGTAAGGTGATGTGTATGTAAATATTAAATTTATGCATTAGATATATAAATACATAAGATTTATGGGTTTTGTAAGAAAATGATCCTTTTTTTTAATTATTATTTTTAGAATATACTCTCTCTTGTTTTATACAAGTGTAGTACAAGCATGATCATGCCAGTGTAAGTTAGCTAACCTCGATTTTTTTTTTGGAAAATTAAATTAAAAAAAAAATTAAAATATGCTCCAAATCTGAGTCTCTTGATTGGAGAGAAAATTTTATTTAAATTCCTTCACATGCTAAGGGCTTAATTTAACCTTCTTTGCTTCATAATACATATAATTAAGCTGTCTTAAATCGTTTGATTTGTATATAATAATAATAAGTTCACATAAAAATGTATAGAGTGTCGCGTATCCCGGTTAATTGGTTAACATATTTCATGTAATACCCCTTAGGTCGTGAGTTCGAACTTTTCTTTCACACATGAGCTTTAAAGAGAGTAGTACTCGAACTATTATGCACATTAGAAATTCCTGGAGACTTGTATAATAGTCTCATAACCATTGCTTTTGAATATATATATATATATATATATATATATATATATATATATATATATATATATATATTAAGTTTTAGTTTATTTAAACTGTAACATGGCAGCGTTATTGGAAGTAAAAAAATGAAAAAAAAATGGCAGCATCATACGCATAATTGGTGGGCATCACATTGTCACAAAGGCAGCATATATGTCATAATCCATGTACGTTTTTTTTTTCCTTAATTAATGCTATATGCTTAAATTATGCTTAAACTTAATGATGATTAAAAATAATGTAATTAATAAACATTTGTAAAATTTTTACACTTAAATAAATCAGGTAATATATTAAATCATTTATTAAATTAATTTGCAGGCACATAAACCATGGACAAATCTCATAAAACATGAAAAAAAAAAGTATAATTGCTTCCCATTTGATATATGAAAAATTCTTCTCTCTTTTGCCTGAAGTTGTACTTAATGAAGCTTCTCCTTTTTTCCGTCAGTAAAGAGCACATAGATTGTACAAAGCTTTGAGAAAAGAACAAGTAAGTCCTTCAAATGCCTTAACTAAGTTTTAGGACAGGAGATAGGAAACAACACCATGCTGACTTTGTACTACTCATTGAAGATTGGTAGAATCAAGCAACAAAATGGATACTCATTAATGGATGGCGAGATATGGGTGTGTCAGTACCAGAAGACATGGAGAACTTAGTATAAAGCGAGCAACTTGTTGGATACTGGTGGAATTTGAATATGGGTGATCTATTTATTAAAGATGGATGGAACTTGAATACAGATATGCCATTTGTTATAGGCAAGCACAATTAGGACTTTTGGTAGAACAAGGATGTTGGTGGATCATGAAATTAGCTTGCATCTAACCCCTTAATTATTCTTATAAAGAACTCAACTTAGAGCTTGATTTAATGTTGAGGGCTACATCTAGTGGTTGGCATTCAAATATGTCTTCAACATTAAAGGTCTTGGAAATCTATTGGTCATCTAGTAGATTAATCACATCCTTCACATAAAATGAACCATTTTCTTAGCATTAACTTGTTATATGTTCCTTCAATATACCTATTTCTTAATGAGATGAATCGCAATGAGGTCATCTACTTCAAACATTTTTTTTATGGCAATGGTGATAAATGAGTACTTTGTATTTTTTTTGTTTGATTATTCTAGTCTCTAGTTCACCTTTTGATGGAATCATTCATTTAGTTGGTCCTTTAAAATGTAGACCTATTAAATAATGCCTTTAAAAAATTTACAAAATCAACTATTATGATAAGTGCTTTTCTTTATACAGTAAAAATGATGACCTCATTGTGGCAAATTTAACTTGAGATAACGTTTGATTCCACAGTTTTGGTTTAGCTTCAATTATGCAATGAATCATGTAGGCTAATAGATAGTTCACAAAGTCAGTTTGTCTATCCGACTGAGAGTGGTGGCATTATAAAAACCATTACGTGTCAAATTATCTCAATATAATACTAAAAAAAATTATGAATTTCATGTCAGGGTTACAGGTAATGGACATTGGGATTTTATATAATCAAACAACCTATTGCAAGATTAAAAAGAACCATATTTAAGAATGAATCAATAACAATAAATAAAAAGTCCTTTAGTTTATTCATCGATAACCCCAACACAAAGCCTATGATAGTGTATTCTCATTATCATTTAGTATTATCAAATGGGTATAAAGCTTGACATTTTGGCAATGTCCCTTCATGTGTTGACAAACACCACAATCTTATTAACTTTGGCAACATCTTGCTAGATGCGAGGCTAGTCAAAATCATATTAACATGTCTTATACATACCATCAATATGTCAATATATTAGTCACAAATGATGAACTCATGTGATCAAGTCTGGAGATATGCAACTAATTTTTTGTGAATAAAACTCTAAGTTGTATATTAAATTTGTTTTCCTATACATGTTTCACTCAACTCATCCAAAGATCAATGAAATATGATTCTTTTTTGTATGAATAATTCAAAATGCCAAACCCAATACTTCTCATGTTATTTTTATGCTTGAACATAAAATTGAAATTTGTATAAAGAAGATGCAACATAAATGTTTTCAATATAATATTTTTGTGATTTCAAAATCTTATTGACTTGATAATCGCTATGTAGGATAACATTCTTTGTTTTGTGATAATATTCTAAAATCTATAAAGCACAAACAATATAATTAAGTTGTTGCTTATAGGCTATCAAGTTTTATCTTCGTTCATTAATTTTCTTGCCAAATAACACTATTGGTCAACACTCTTGATTGAGGATGGTGCTCTATTTATCATTTAAGTATCAACTTCAGCTTCAATGACTTGCGAAAAATTTTAATGGATGTGGATAGTTTTTATCTCATGGATAAGGTTTAAATTGACTTCTTAAAATAAGTAGATGACAATCTAATATCTTGTTTGATACTTTATTTACTTTTTCTATCTTTTAGATGATTAATGATCAAATCAATAAGCATTCCAAATATTTAAATAAAATATCTATACAATTTCCAAGGATGTGTAAACTTTGTATCTCATTGATAGGGATAGGTGTAAGCCACTCTTAAATGATGCAAACATTCAACTTCTGCCATGCATACTAATAACAAAGCTCCATAAACTAGTTGCTCAATAAAAGAGAATTACATTTTTATGAGTTGAGCTTCAACTTGCCATGCTCCAAGGCTTCTAAGATCAACTTCTGTATAAAATGATCATCCTTTGTCAAGTTGAAGATTATGATACTGTCAAAAGATATCATGATACATGCCTATGAAAGACTTTAAATTTTTATTTATTAGACACAAAACTACTAGGTGATTTTCACAATTCAAATTATTATACATTTATTTTGTGGAATCATTATACATCTATGTATGTGTGTCTGTGTGTCTGTGTGTGTGGGATCGAACCCGTGACCCCAGGAGTCCTACAAACTCTGTCAACCAAAGAGTTACAATGGGCGACACACACACACACACACACACACACACACACACCTATATGTTGTCATCTCAAGACGATAATAATATAAATTTCACTTTTTTTTTGAGGGATCAAAACTATCCATGATATAAAATGGGCTTATTCTATATCACTTAAATTAATAAATTTAAAGTGTTTAATAAATTAAAAATCGAAAAATAAGCAAAAATACTTATTTTGATTGCAGACTTTTTTCTTCATATTGAGCACCTTATATATCGTTTAAAAAGATTTACTTTATACAAAAAAATAATATTATATTCATCTAATTTAATTATGATATAATTGCGTAGCATGAAATTTTTTATAACTTTCTAGCAACGTTATTTCTTAACTTCTTACTTGACATTTGTTCCAAAATTGAGGCATATTGGTATGGGTTCTTGACGTATGAAGAACTTTAACAAATTTGGAATCATGTTGCATATTAGATCCCTCCAGATTAAGATAAACATCATTACCATAGTAACATCTATTCTAACATGGAGCATGATATATATAACAACTATTTCATCTTCATCTCTAATAATTGAGCATGATATAAGCACAAAGACTTTGTCAACAATTTGTCCTTTTATGCTTGAGGTCAGCATGACAAATAAGTAACATTTTCTTTATTGGTTAAAAATCCTTATGTGGACTCTCAAGTCTTCACACTAAAATTAATATTGTGGCTCTATATTGAATGACTTTTAACTTAATTTTTTAGTAGATTTTTGAAACACAGTTTCTTTCTTTTTGTTCTGTTGAACTAGCAGTGACTTTAATGGCCATACAAAAAGGCAATTAGTTGCAATTAGGATGTAACATATAAGTTTATTTGTCAACCCCATAAATGATGATTCGTGCTACAAAGAGGAGTTGCAAGTACTATTCATTTATGAAATAATTGGTTAAAACAGAGAATATAAGCTCTAATAAGCTAGGTGACTCAATTTTAATCTTCACCACATTGAAAATGATACATGGCTCACCAATAAATTCAGATATATCTCATTCCTAAACCTTTTTAATAGCAATAGAGAATTTTCGTTGTAATAATACTTCTTGATTTTCTTTATCTTTATACCTATATGAACACATTCAGTAGGGATCTTTAAAAAGACATTAAGAGGGGGGTCTTTATAGCAGAGAAGGGCTAAGTTGTTTACCATCTATCAAGTTATAAGAAAAAAAAACTATTAAGTTTAGTATTACCTAAGTTGTATTAGGTAGGCGATCATTTTTTGTTTCTCCAAAAAATTTTGATTGAATTAATCAAGTCTCATTGTTATTATAAATAGGGTTTAATAGGTCATCATCACATATATAGAGTCATCTAAAGGAGTTATGGGATAAGTAACCTCTAAACAAATAAAATAAATTTGGCATTTATTATAAATTGAATTTGACACAATCAAATTTTATTTGCTAACAAATTCATCAACTAAAATAGTCATGCCAACTCACTCAATTATGAGGAACCATGCTAAGCATACCTAAACTACTCATTAGCTCAAAGTGATGTTGCTAAAGACTTCACCAAAGATGCTTCATCCTCAAAGACCTCAACATTTGCTTATTACTAGTCATAAAGTTCTTTAGCACTTTGACCACACAATAGTAGGTTAGAATTATTTATTTTATGAATAATACTTATTAAGTCTTATGATGCAATTTTACCTTCATATAATCACCCTTGGATCACTTTACCTCAATTGAAACCAATAGAAAAGGGATCAGTTAGGTTTATTCACTTGATAACAAATACTTATTAGGCTTATTATATAATTTTAGTTATCTTAACTTTAATTTATAAATAAGGGGTTCGATGATACGATTAGACACCATGCCACATTTTAACTTCGCTCAATACTTTTTTATAATAATTAATGAAATCAAAGAGCTTTTCTTTCTAAATTTTCTTTTTATCTCTTTTCCTTCTCTATTTTGCATAGTCAACATGTATTAATATGATCTTTTGTGTTACATATTGTCAATTTTGGGTTCAATAATTATTATATATTGTGACATGACGCTAAATCAATCATTTTTATATGACAAGAATTTTTTCATAGAAAACTCTAACTCCACTAACATATTTTAAACAAATAACTCAATTTTCAAAGCGACAAATGATACGTCGGACGAAGTGAATGAGTAAAAAAAAAGAAAAATACCACCGATGTATCGCGACTGTTGTCTGAATGTAGCTTACGTTCAGACTCTGAACATAATATTTTTTGATCCTACGCTCACATTGGAGGCGCCATTCCCCTCTACTCTTATTTTAAAATTTTTATTTTAAAAATAACACTTCTCCAACTTAAAATCTTTTCATTTATGTTAGATATTGGGTTTAGAAAAAAAAATATTTTTGATAATTAAATGATCATAACGTGGACACGTTTATCACACAAAAGGAGACATAACATATTATTATTTTTATTATCATTGTCATTTGGAAATATTGTACGATGCAAGAATTTTCTAGAATAACATTTTCTAGAAACTTAAATAAACTGTGGGGTCGGATGCCGCCAAGTCGGGCCTATCATGACCAAGTTGCTTGTGGAATGCACCGCTCAATGCACTATATATATATATATATATATATTAAAAGAAATTGTTGTAGATTATCACACGAGCCTCGATCATTTCTCATGAGCCTATAATTCGAGGAACAAACCCTACACTTGGTTGAAATCGAACCTCAGACCAAATGAGACTTACAACCGACAAGCATGTGCCTGATCAAGTGAACTGATTTTGGGTGGTGTGTATGTAAATCCCCCTTTTTATTTTTTGGATTTCAGTATTCAAATTGAGTGTAAAATGATTATTAAATTAAAAATAAAAAATATATGTATTATAAATTTTAGAAAAAAATTGCAAAGCGGTAACATAAATAAAATAAAAGTGAAATGACTTAAATTATTATTATTATTGATCGTAACTGTATACAAAAAAAATATGACGAAACGAATCTCAAAGCAATCCAATGATGTAGGCAGGAGACGATAGTCAGAAGGGTGAACGAAAGGCCAACGACATGACAAGGACTTCAGAAGGCATGACGATCGGAGGGAGAAGGAAGATCGGTGTATAAAAAGATTTAGGAAGAGCATCAATCGGTCGGCCAAGCATCAGTTAGAGCGTCGGAGTTAGACTTTCATCCGACTCTTTTTTCATGGCAGTATGGGTTCTTCTATCTCCTCTCGAGAAAATGGTTAAGTTCGTTCTACCCATTGTCGTGAGTTATTATATAATTATACTAAAGAAAATTTTGGTAAGGTCTATCTTGCAGATGATGAGCCGGTGAAGATCATTGAGAAAGGATGAGATCATTTTAAAATTAAAAACGGAACAGTGCGTTTTACAGAAGGCAAGGCATGTCTGGTACTTGAGCTTTGCAAGAACTGTGTTCTTGGCAAGTAGAGGAAGGCCTGTTTTGTGAAACATCCAAGAACTTCTAAATCTGAAAATTTTGAATCAGTGCTCTTTGATATATAGGGATCAGCCCCAATTTAATCTCTTAATGGATCATTGTACTATGTTATATTTATTGATGTCTTAACAAGAAGTATATGTGTACTACCTTTAATTTAAAATATGACACTTAATAGGACACAATGGAGAAAAAAATTCATTTAGCTTACCCCACTTAGTATGATAATGGCTATTTTTTGTTGTTACTACCTTTAAGAAGTGGAATGCAAAAGTGGAGACAAAGACATGACTGAAACTGAAGTGTTTGAAGTATAAAGATGATGACAAGTATGATTACAATTAAGTTAAAATTTACAACTCAACACATGGAATTTGCATGTTGAAGAATGTTTTAGGAAATCAAAATAAAATGATATCACTAAAAGAATGAATATAAACATAAAAGAGTGTGTAAGGAGCATGAAATTGCACTATGGCTTGCTCAAGACTTGTTTAGGTACAGTCAAGACAACAACTTATTTAATTAATAGAGGACCGTCCATCCTTTTAAGGTTTAAAATCCTTGAAGAAGAGTGGAGTGGAAAGGTGGTACGACTTTAAAATCTTAAAGTTTTTATTTTTATTTTTTGTGTTTCCTATGCGAATAGTTGTTAATTCTGAATCTAGGAATAACCATGATGCAAAAAAAAAAAAGTAATTTTATTGGTTATGGCTCAAATTATTTTCGTTGTTGATTTTGTGATTACTAAAATTAAAAAAAAAAAAAAACATAAGAGCTAAGGATGTGGCGTTGACGAACAAAAAACTATTTAAGGATATACCATAAAAAAACTAAAAATCATATAAAAAGCACGAAGAAATCAACTTTGATTGTTCAATCTCAGAAAATCTGAACATTGATATAAAATCTTCTTCACAGGAGACCCTAAAGACAATTACTCCACCACTGATAATGTCTACTTGACAATCTAAATCCACATAAAAGGTACTCTTCATATGTATATTATTTATTATTGTAGATAATAAAAAATCATAACACTATGGAAGCATTGCAGACTGGAGATTCAATCATGTAGAAGAAAGCCATAAAGGAGGAGATTAACTATCTAAAGAAAAGCAAAACTTGGATCTTAGAACTATCACCGAAATGGGAAAAAACATTACATAAAAAGTGGGTGTATAGAGTAAGATAAGAGCCCAAAGGGAGCAAAATAAATAAGATTGTGTTGATAGTTAAAAGATTTCAGCAAATAACCACACATAGGCATTTTCACTAGTGATAGAGATGACTATTATCAAAATAACCATAAGTATTGTTATGGCTGAAAAATTACATCTAGAACAGGTAGATGTGAAGGCTGCATTTCTTCATGAAGATTTTGAGAAAAAGATCTATAGAGAACAACCTAAAGGATTCATTGTTCCAGGAAAATAAAACTTAGTGTGCTAGCTTTCAAAGAGTATGATGTGCTAGAACAAGCACCACGATGATGATACAAAAAGTTTGAAGATTTCATGTGTAAAAATGGGTTAACTAAGAATAAGATTGACCATTTTTGCTTCATCAAGAGGTTTTACAAATCTTACATTATTTTGTTATTTAATGTTGATGATATGCTACTTGTAGGAGCAAGCATAACAAATATCAATAAATTAAAAAATCAGCCATCGAAGGAATTTGGAATGAAAGACTTTGGAACAACAAAATAATTACTTGGTATGAGGATAACCTAGGATAGATCCTAAGGTGTTTTGGATTTATCCCAAGAGAATACATCCAAAATGTTCTAAATCGATTTGATGCTCAAAATACAATGCCAAGAGAGACTCCCTCGGGCGGCCATTTCATGCTATATAAGGAGTTGTTGCCAAAGTCTGATGAAGAGCGAGAGCACATGAACAAGGTATCATGCACACTTGCAATCCACAGTTTGTTGTACTCTATGTTGTGTATTAGAATAGACATAGCTCATCTAGTGGGAGTCGTGAGCAGGTTTATGTTTAACGTAGGTTAGGAATATTGAACAATTGAGAAGTAGATCTTAAGATACTTAAAAGGTACTTCAAGTATGACACTTTGTTTTTAAAAACCATTTAGCCTTATGAGGCTATTCATATGCAAAATGGGGAGGTGATTTAGGTGGTTGCAAGAGCACATCAAGTTATTGTTCATGATTGGAGGAACTACAATTATTTGGATGTCTAGACTACAGAAGAATGTCTCAATATTAACCACTGAAGCTGAGTATATGACAACTTCAGAAGTAAACAAAAAGATGATCTAGCTAAAGAATTTTCTAAAAGAATTAGAAAAGTGAGTCAGCAATACTAACTTAAATTATAGTTTGAGCTCCATCCACCTAAAAAGTAATCCAAAATTTTATACAAGGACAAAACACACACAATTACAATATCATTACATCAATGGATTGTCTGATGATGAAACTCTATAATTAGAGAAGATTCATAGAACATAAAATTCTACAGACATGCTAACCAAGATAGTGACCATATCAAAATTGAGGTTATGTATGCCCTCAGTCGACCTCCATAAATTATAATAATAGAGGCGCGCAATAGGAGCATGAGGGAATCCACATGGAGGAACACCAGAATAGAAATATTCATGCTTGAAATGTAATGTATTAAGAAATGATGGGTCGACTCCAAGTGGGAGATTATTAAATGTGGGGTCAAATTTCATATGCTTTTATAGTTAAAATTCAAATTTGATGGTTAGATGGTTAATTAAGATTATTTCTCCTTTAAACCCTCCCCTTTCACTTTAGGAAAAAATATTGCATCTATATACCGCACGCCCAACAACCAACCACTAGCTATCACGCGCCATACAACTCATTGGTGGGTGATGTGGCGACTGGTTGTGGCAGTTTGGACGTGCGAACGTCCAAACCCAATATTTCTTCCCACCATAGCCTATAAAAAGAGTAGGAAATCAATATGCGAAACATCCTAACTATTTGTAAATTTCTCCTAAGCTCCTTTTAATAGATAAATATAATAAGATTCTATTGTGATTGTGGATGTAGGCAAAATGCAAGCTCACTTAAGTCATATTGTGTTCTCTTTCTCTGCCTGAGATTTTGTGTCTCTACTACTTCCGTTCTTTTTTCTTCTTTTCTTTCCTATCTCCTAACGTGAATGACTCGGAGTGATTGATAATTAAAATAACTTTATTTATAGCACTCAATTATGTTGATTAAAATTAATATAAGAGTTATTTATGATCATTATTCATCACTAAAATTTTTAAATAGATGTTGAAGTCTATTTAGCTACTATTTTCTTATGTTTTGAAAACTACAGGAAGCTTTTGTTACCCAATCGTAAAAATATATTTTTTCACGAAAATTATATATATACCACACAATTTTTATATATTTATATATTTAACATTTAAATATTTATATTTAGATTTGTAACACTTTAGTGTCATGGTTCACTTTTAAAAAATAAGAATGCTATTTTTAATGTAATGTTAAAAATGTAATTATTCTGCATGTAAATATAAAAATGTAAATGTTAAATATATATAAAAAAGAACTTGCAACAGGTTCAAGTGGATGACACGATAATGCAATCCCCCACCGCACCCCCAATTGGGCAACATTCGGACAATCCAATCACGGGCGATAAGCAGGGAAGGATTTGGACAATCAGTCGTGCACGCTCTGCCTGTCTAACCTATTCCTCCGATCAATCACGTCCCTGTGAGTTCTTTCAAGATCCCACACACAAATTTATATTTCTTCCGGGTTTTGTTTCTGTCGAATTTGTGCTCCAGATTTGTTTGTTTCTGTTGTTGTGTTTGGATTGCTGATTGCTTTTTTTCATTCGGCTTCTGCTCTCTCTCTCTTTCGTTTAGGGAATCGGTTAATGGTTTGATTCTTTCTCTTTGTTGGCCAAAGTTGAATGGTGAACTGTGTTATGAGATACTGACTGCTCCCTTTAGGCTTGGATAGTTAACGCGACGGATTTTATTTGAGTTGCTATTTGTTGTTATGTGTATTATTGAAACTTAGGACATTGAGGTTAAATTTGTGACATGCTTGCGAATTGATTGGAGCGTTATTAATGGAAGCTTTTCTGGTGATGCTAATTGGCAACAACATGTTGTCGTTATTTTTATTTGTAATGTTGTTATGGCCCTGCAAGTATTGAAAATTCATTTTATATGTTTTCGGTAATTTAAAAGTTTAAATGGCTTTGTGGTTGCTTTTGTGTAGGATTAGATAAATTTAGATTCATGTAATCCTGCATTTATTTTAACCCCATACTTTTGGTGATTTTAATGATTAAAATTGTTTGGTTGCAGATATATGTAATCCTTGAAAACTTTTTGGATACTAATGAAGTAGTTGGGAAATTAGATCAAAATTGGGGATAGATTTAATGATTAATTTGAAGAATAATGCTATTTAAAAAAATTAGTTTTGATTTAATTCAGAAGTAATTTATAATAGATTACTTCGGGATTAGCTGATTAACTAAGCTAACTTGCCTTATTCTATAGGATTGAACAAATTGGCCAGTTCACAGAGAGTTCTTAGCTAATACTTCTTAATGAATTGTTCAAGTAATCAGGAATAAGTTGTATTTGATTGAATTGGTTATGCTACTTAGTGTTTGATAGGACTTATCAAATTTCTTGAGGGATTAATAACAATTGGATTGATAATTTATTATTTAGACATGGAATGTTTATTTACTAATTAATGCTATATGTTTAATTGGAGATTAGTTTTACAAGTGTTGGCTTGCATCGATTGGGGTGATTATTTTCTTATTCTACTTACTATGGATTAGTTAAATTTTAATTCATGTTTAGTTATTATTAAAGCAACTATTGATTAGGTAGACATTGAATATGGATATTTTTTTTTTTTGGGAAGTTGAGAGAATTTGAACATGGGCCACTGCTAAGGAGGTGCAACATCATTTGCATTAAATATTGATGTTTTAAGTATTTGAAATGGTTAACTAGCTGGACTAGTTGGATTGAGTAGTATTTGATTGCATTAATTTGGCTAATTACTGTTTAAATGGACTTCTTCTGAACTAATTAGACAAGTAGTGATTAATTTTAAGAGTTATTTCTTTTTAGACATTAAATTATGTATTAATTAAGAACTATAGAAATATTATCCAGATTTATTTAAAGTATAACTACTTTAGAGTAGTTAGCACTAATTATACATATAGTAATGATTAATTAATTTTAGTAGTTAGAACTTTTTTTTTTGTGGAGTTAATATATGTAGCAGGCTTCTTTGTAGGGCAAAAAATATTGTTGGCCTTCCAAAGTAAATGGGGCAGCAGCTTGGAGGCCTGTTTGCTTGATATTGCATTGACCATAAGCTAATGTATATGAAGGGAAAGTGAGAATGTTAGCTTTTTTAAATCAAGCATGGACGTAAATCCAATGCTTAGCTCTGTGATGATCAATGCATGCTACAATGATCTATTTGATTTTTCTTTGCATATCTTTTTCTAGTTTCATTACATGTTCCTTCCAATCTTCTTGTTCTTCTTTTTGAAGAAAGGGTATGACGGAATGTAATGAAACAGAGTGATGCACGTGCTTTGTTATGACCTTATACTCATAGGAAAGCGATGTGCAAGGCCAACACATGAATTCGCTTTGCTATTAAAGTGTTCTTTTAATTTTATTAATTTGAAATCTATGTGTTTACTTTGAGCGAGTGCTTGCATTTTATTTGTAGTGTCTACCATTTATGTTGTTTCATAAGGTGGCATCAAAACAATAGAGGTTGATAAATAGTTTATCTAAGACAAATACATAGGCTCCGGCCATGAGTTTTTGCAGTAGAATGCTGAGGGAGTTCCTCACTTTTTCTTCTCAGAAACACCAGCAGATCTGTAGGACATTAAAAGAAATCAAGTTAATATTATCAGCATGACGTTTTTAACAGATGATGCAGGAATTGAAGTTCGGCGAATGCTATTATAGGCTGAGGAAGGTATTTGCATGCATAACACACAATTTTTTTTATGTATTTACATTTCTAACATATCTAAATTTTAATATTTACTAATAAAACATTTAAATCTTTAACATCCATACCAGAGAGAGCATTAATATGAAGTCTTTCTAAGCTTAAAACAAGCATTTTCAAACATACGTTTTAGTGTGATTATGACATTAAAGAATTATACAACTAAATATTGAAGTTGGGGAGTTGCATGTCAAAATAGATAAAATTTTTGTTGTGTATATCTAAATTTTAATTTTACTAATAAATATTCAAATTTTAGCATAATATAAAAAACATCATTAAATTAAGGACTTTTAGGCATAAACACACCTTTTCAAACATATATTTTAATGTGATTATGACATTAAATAAGTATACAACTAAATATTAAAGTTGACGAGATACATGTGCACATAGATAAAAATTGTGTGGTGCCCCCCAAAAAAAAATTAAGTGTTCCCCATTCAATTAGTACATCTTATCAAAATTAATTAATTTCTTCCCAGCCTTTAAAATTGACTTCTAATAAAACTTGTAAGAAATAATCACATACAAAATGTTCTCGTTGACAATTAAATCCATTAAAATCAACTTATCACATATAAAATTGCCCTAAAAAAATTATCTTCATATTGTCCATCTACTGCAAACATAGGCCCATTTCTATTGTGATTTTTTTCCAATATGCAAAAGCTTATCTCCTAATGTTTCAAGATTTTCCTATTCTCAATAAGTTACTTGCAAATAAACGATATTCAATCAACTTCTAATTACTGCATCAACCAATCCGCTGGTTTTTTCATTTAAAGTGCTCAAATTTCATAAAAAAAAATTAATTTTAGTTTTAGAACTTGCAACCAAATATAGCATTTTGAACACTAAACTAACAGATATATAGATTTTATCAGATTTCAAATTCAATTCTACTTTGCAGGCCGAGAACAGATAAGAAAATATAATAACTCTTTTCCACTCCATCACCAACTGGAAAGTATGCGAGGTCCTCACACTTCAAAGCACATGTGCAGACGTGAATCAGAAACCACACAAGTTTTAGTAAATTTCAAGTTCAGGTTTCAAGAACAATTGGTGTCATGAATTATGTTTACAAGTGGATGACACGATGTTTACGAGTGCTTGATATTGCATTGACCATAATTCAAATCTAGTAGAAGATCATGCATGAAGTTTCTCTTTTATAAAATTATGTTACGCTAACAAACCATTTCATTGTCTCTCTTTAACCTTTGAGTGCTTCTAACTGAAATCTTGGTCTAAAATCATGCACACTACTTTTTTATGGTACATAATATTTTTTGATTGAAAAATAAAATCTTCTTTAATGTGGGCTCAATTGTTTGGCCTGTAGTTTAACTATGTATATTTTGATTTTTTCAACTGCATCATGAGATTTGTTTTCCAATCTTGTTTCTCAGAGGAACTACTTAATGATATTTAGTTCTAAAGCATAAATTTGAAGGCTATCTGTTCACTAACTCAAGTTTTTTAGTTGAATTCATTTTGATTTATATCTGCCTTTCTAAAGCTTATTGTTAAAGTCATCTTTGTGGTGAGAGGTGAAGATTTTGTGTTATGAAATTGGGTTTGGGATTCCAATTTAAATTTTTAGTGCCTTTAGGTCTTTTTTTTTTCAGTTCCCTAGTATGCACGATGTTTGCATGAAGTTGAACCAACCCTTTTTTATTTCATTTCACTGCTGAGTTTATTTATTTTTTATGACTGTTGTCTACTTTCATGGTTATTCCTATTTTAGTAAATCATGCATGATGTGCTCCTTTATAGAGTCCTATTACTTAGCCTAACCAAATATCCATGTTATGTTAATGCAAATCCGTGTATAAATAATGCACGGTATTCTCTTTTATATTGAGGGAAAAATGCATTTGATTTCAATTGGCTATTGTCTCAAAAGAAGCGTAAGGTTGTTTCAAAACTTCCCACTATTTTAATTATTTAATAGGCATTGAATTCTTTCCTGGTAATTCAAATTCTTTTCAGGATTTGGCATAGAATTGTTTATTTATGGAATTATATTGTGGCACGTGTAGTGGAAAATTGTCATGCTTTTAGTCAGGCAAAGCCAAACATGGGGTGGATTTTTCCCTCTTCACTCCATTACTATAGTGGGATGAATTTTGCCCTAGTCTACTGCTGATGTGCGCATAAGATACTAGGAATTTAAGGTGTGACGGTAATGGTGTTACCAAGCTTTGAGATATTCCATCATGAAATTCCTAAGAAGATAGATTTAAGACCAAAATATCATATAATGTTTTGGAGGATATTAGTTTGCTATGCAAGTGACTATGACACGAAGATTATTGGATTAAGAAAGCTGACCTCATTCTTATGTCGGTATAAGGCTAATTTTATAATATTTTAACTTAAGTTTGCAATTGGCTGCCATCTGTTAGTTTTAAACTTAGATGACAGGTTCTATTCAATTTTCAATAATGCAGTTATTTTTAGTTCAGGATTTATCAACATTGGGACCCATTTTGGTGCTTCCATGCTATATTGCATGTTCTTCTCTTTGACAAATCAAAAATTTATTTTGTCTTTGTTTTGGATAATTTACTTCATCTTATGAATCTTTATGTAACATTTCGGCTGCCAAGCTCACCTCTTAATTACTACTTGGTTGCTAGAAATTCAACAAGCAAGCCCTTCTCTTGTTTATAATTTTCAATTGAAGTATACTTATCCTTTCTACCGTGGCTCCTTATCTCAAATATTTGTGATCAGCTTGTCTTCTTTTACTCAACTGCTCTTTAATTCCCCTGGCGTTGGGGAGTGCTCAAGATAATTAGTCAATGGTGAATAAAGTATCAAAATGGTCCTTTGATTATTTTCATGGGCCATTTTAGTCTCATTTTTGTCCTCATAGTTTTTCAATGTGGGCTGAAATAATTTTTCCTTTGAAGAGTCTGTGAATTAAAAAAATTTTTGGACTCACTTGGCATTTTCATAGATTTTAGAGCTAAAATGTCCCCTGACGAAAAGTCATGGTTATCATTTTGATCATTTTGACAATTATCTTAGCTAGTAATATTTTGGACTTCTCTAGATACTACTTGGCTTTTCCAATAATTTTCCAAAAACTAATCATATGATGCATTCAAGCTCTTAATGTATGGTAACTGTGTTCGCCTTTAGTCTTCATCTAATATTATAAAGATATTGAACTCAAAATGTCCAAACTTCTTGCAAGCTCGTGCTTTATCTTGTTAGTGATTGCCATTACATGCCTCATTCAATGGGGCTCTGGCACCTGTTGCATTTAACATTTTCCCTACACTTGATCAACTGCAAGAAACTTGGTGCTCCCTCAACTAATCTACGTCATCACTTTTTTTTTTTTTTAATAAAAACCTGTGAGGACAATTTTTTAAAAAGGAATATCCAAATAAATGTAATTGGTAATATTTTTTTCTTCTTAAGTGGAACTAAATGACTACTTACTAGGTGATTGGTTGCATCACGTGGTTACCCAATTCTTGGTTAACCACCCTTTCCCCCACTTTTGTTTATTTAAATTTATATGTTTAATATTTAACTTTTTAAAAATTGTGAATCGTATTGAGTCCTTGAAAATGAGCATATTGCTGTAGATTTCTTTTTTAAGTTTATAAATCATTTTTTGTTGTGAATTTTGTAAAACGGATTCATTATTTAAAAAAAAAAAACATTTATTCTGTCTATTTTTTGGTTTGAATAATGAATATTTTTTAATATTTTATTTTTCTCTCATTTTCTTAAGGTTTCATTTAGGTTATGAAGATTGATCTGGCATGTTTAGATTTTGAAAACTGATCACTTTAGTTTATAATTATTGTTAAATACATTTAAGTCAATTTTTGGTGTTCTATCATTTCACACTTATCTTTGCTAATTGTCTTGATAAATTTATAGGAACCCTGAGGTATCCTATGTTATTTCTATTCATCTTAATTTGAGGGAAAACTAATGTTGTTTTATCTAATCTTTGATCAGATTTGTACGTTTGAATTGAATCCATTATCATTTTAAAGGATGTTATCCTATTTTTCTAGGCTTTTAGTACATTTTCTATATATTTTAGTGCAATTTTTCTCAATTTGTAGTACACCCATCGCCAACTCTAGTACAATCACTTTTTTGATCTGTCATTTCACATTTGAATAAGGATTGACTTGAAATATAAGTTATAATCAAGTTCACTAAGGGATTATAATAATATCTAAAAAAAATTGAAGGAACAACAGCAAAAGTATAGCTACCCAAACTCAAAGGAGCTGATATCTTAACTAAAATTAGCCAAAATATATCTAATATTGAATAAGTTGCTCTTGAGGTGAGGATCCACTAAACAACTCAGTAGAGCCTGTTATAAAAATATCAAGAAGTGAGTTTGACAATCAAACTCAGTAAATAATCACTATTTATTAAGACAAAAAAAAAATAAGGTATTGAGACATGTATTATAAATATCAAAAGAAAGTTGACACACGCAAACACACACTATTTTTGATTAGATCTTCATGATAATAAAGTGTCAGTTCTAATGTCATATATTCTAAATTAGTATTCAATATGATACCATGCTCAATCATTTAATAAACTTTATACTTATTGAAAATTAACACAATCAAATTTACATATTTCGATGCAATCATTTTCAATTTAATCAAGCTGACTGGTATATGACCTATCAATCTTTTTACTATTTATTAGCATTTCAATATATATATATATATATATCTATTGTCGGTTTTGTTGAACACTCTGAACTCTGAAATTTGGAAGATAAACCTAAGGAAACCCAATTATTTTCTATATTCTATTGGTCTATCAGCCCGACTAGTTAATATTTAAAAGTTTTCTACTAACCCACATGGAATCGCATACAAGCATACATTAAAAAAAAATTTTTGCGTGTAAGTTATAAGCAACATGACAACTGTTATTGATATTTTAAAGATGGTTATTCTAGAAAATAAATCTATTACAATTATCAGAAATAAAATGCATGAAAATATTGTGTGAGCCGCAAACCCTAACATAATGGATGACTATCGACCCCTCTCTTTGTCCCCTTATCCTCATAAATCTTAATACATCTTCGCCCTCATCAGAACACTCTTGGAGCTAACACCCTTCCGTTCATAAAAGCCTAGCTAGTTGACGTTGTCAAGCATTTGAGTATGTGTGGTTAACTCCCTTTTTTTCCAAATTCATTTCTAGTATTTTATTTCAAAAGTTTACTGATATATAGATTTTAGATCGAAAGGTTATTGTATCTTTTATTACAAACCCTATATATATGTTGAAATTCAAAATAATGCAAAATATTTTTATTGATATGAAAGATGGTATAAATAAACCTTACTTGAATCTTAGAATATGAAAAACAATAAAAATAAATAACAGGAAAGAAAAAATATAACACATAATATCTCCAATTAATTAATTCATTTTATTTATTTGGAGATAAAGAAAATAACATAAAATAGAAAAACCTAAAATAGAAAAGGAAATAAATGCAATAAAAGAAAATAAATCTAAAATAGGAAATGAAATAAAATTATATTAGGAAATTAATCTAATCCTCATAACTTCTAATGATAATTAATTATTTTCTAATATAACCTCTAACACTCCTCCTTAAGTTGAAACATGGTTGAAAACTATGTTCAATTTGGATTTGAAAACATGAAACGATGGGCGAGGAGGATCCCGTGAAGTAGAACTTGAAGTTTTCATCTCATACCGCGATTGTCTTTGACTGTAGTTTATGTAATGTTTGTAGATAGACGAAAGACTATTACAGGTAATGTTGCAGAGGAGTTTGCAAGGAAGTGGATTACTGTAGTTGTCTTTGACTGTAGTTTCTGCAATGTTTGTAGATAAGCGGAAGACTCCTACAGGTAATGTTGCAGAAGAGTTTGTAGGAAAGTAGACAACTGTGGTTGTCTTTGACTGCAATACGACTTTCAAATTGTTCGCGAACAACCCATGTTCGGCTCGTTAAGAAGCTCGTGTCCGGCTCATTCTCTAGGTTAACGAGTTGAGCACGAACAAAGATTTGTTCGTTCGTGTTCGGCTCGTTTTGGCTCGAAAAACTACTCATCAATTACACACACACATATATATATATATATATATATATATATATATATATATATATATATATATATATATATATATATATATATNAAAAATTTAATTAACTATAAGACTACAAAGATTTATAATCAATTAAAAGTATTAATTAAGAAAGTATAATAAAATTTATTAAATTAGATTCAAATGATGTTTTAATATAAACAATAATTTTTAAATCTTACCCTAACTCTTAACATCTTATGTTTACGTGATTTGGGTTGTTAAAACGACTCTTTGTTCGTGAACAAGTCGTGTTCGACTGGCTAAACGAACGAGTCGAACACGAACACACTTTTTGAGCTCGAAATATAAATGAGTTGAGCACGAGTTGAGCCTGGGCTCGCTCGTGTTTGACTCATTTACACCCCTGGACTGGAGTTCCCGCAGTATTTGTAAGTAAGCTAAAGGCTCCTGATGGTAATGTTGCAGGGGAGAATATAGAGAAATAGACAACCTGCGGGAAAAAAACTGACTTCTAGTTGATTGTGGTTGTCTTTAACTGCAGTTTCTGTAGTGTTTGTAGGTAGGTAGAAGACTCCAAGTAATGCTGACGGAGAGTTTACAGGGAATTAGACAATCAACAGAAAAAACTGCTGGATATGTCCTGCAAAAAATGGAAAAGCTTCCGGATGTACACCTCTGCAGAAAAAGCTCCGGAGGAGGGTCTGATATATAAAAAAAAAAACTTTAGAGGAGGGTCTGTTACTGGACAAGCTCTGAACGAGGCTCTACTGCAGGAAAGATTCTAGATGAGAGCCTGATGCATGAAAACTTCGGAGCAGGGTCTTCTGTAGGAAGAATTTGGGTGGAGGACATTTGCAGGAAGAATGTCGATGGAGGACATGTTGCAGGAAGAATGTCGATGGAAGACCTACTGCAAGAAAAGCTCCGGAGGAGGATTTGATACAAAAAGAAGTTCCGGATGAGGGTCTGCTACAGGGAAAAAGCTCTGGAGGAAGTGGCTCTGCACCGAGGCGGGAATGCAACAGGATGCTTCCGGCTGCAGTGATAGTTTTATTGTCAAAGGAAAATTGCGAAGGATCTGCATGAAGTTTTTGGGCACTAGGGAAGAAACAATAGAGAAGGGCATGTTGGCCTGCTATTGGGATTCCATTCAAAGATACATCTCGTCTCTCCTCTGTAATGGGATTTTTCAAATCGTTTTGCAAGCAAACTAACGATGAAATTCTTTGTAACATGCTTCCATTCGTTTCCACAATCTACGCTTGTGAAATGATGAAAGACGCCACAGAGGCGGCTACAGTCTCAACTTCCTGCAGGAAGGAATAGCAGTTAAAACCTGCAGAGGGAAAATGGCAAAAATAGCTCCTCCCCACTTTCCACTTTTGCTGCTAAGACATGTATGGTAAAGCAACTTCTCTTCAGTTAGGAGTGCCACTAGAGAGAGAAAGTTTTGCTCTACAAACATTGGTGGCAGCTCTCTGACCTGGATTTCCACAAGAGAGAGAAAGAGTAAATCACACCCAAGAAGTTCTGTTGATAGAGAAAGTCGCAGGAGAAAAGGCTGCTGGTGAGAGGGAAAACAAACCGACAGAAATCTTGTCAAGAGAGGCTGATCTTGTCGTAAGTGGAGGAGAGGATCCCGTCGGTGAAGCCTGTGTCAGCGTTGTAGAATGCGAGTGTGGAGGCGACAAGATAGTAGGCGAGGACGAGATGCCATCGCCACATATCAGCCCGAAAGCTACAACTCCAACATAGTCATCAACCTCCTTCTTCAACCTCTCCCACACAGAGTATCACTGTCCCAACGGTCTTGTTTATTGCAAAATAAGCCCTAATATACAACGTCATCAGAATCAGAATATATGCCAATATATTCGTCGACGTAACATCTCTTGCAAAGTTTTTCACAATGGCCGCGATGAAGGACAAGCAACAAATCTCCAGACAGTGCTTCGAAAGTGCGGAGAAGCCCTCGATTTCGAGAATTGCCATTTCCCTATATATAATGACGTAAGGAGCTTTGTACATCCCATCAGGTGAGCCGATGTCGAATGCGGTCCTATAGAGTCAGAAAGTAAATAGTGCTACTATGCAGCCGAGGGCGGTGCCGATGATCTGGGAAATGAACATCGAACGTGGAGAGGAGAGGGTTAGATAACCAGTTTTGAAATGTCGCATCAGGTCGGTGGCGACGGTGGAGATGATGGACATCATGACGTCGCATGTGACGAGGCAGGCGATGGCGTCGCCTTTAGAGCCGATAACAGTAGAGAAGGTGAAGAAGAAAAAATCGTTGTTTCAAATACCAAGACGAGCGCTTGTCCTTTTATGCACAAAGGATGACGGGAAGGTAGTGCAGCAGTTCTGGAGGGAGGACTGACGACTATGGTAGGGAATTTAGCTCTGATACCATGTTAAAATTCAGAATAATGCGAAATAGTTTTATTGACATGAAAGTAGGTATAAATAATCCTTACATGAATCCTAGAATAAAAAGACAATAAAAAGATACAATAGGAAAGGAAAGATATAACACCTAATATCTCCAATTAATTAATTCATATTAATTATTTTGAGATAAAAGAAACAACATAAAATAAGAAAGCCTAAAATATGAAAGAAATTAAATCCATTCCAAGAAAATAAATCTAAAATAAGAAAGTAAATAAGATTATATTAGGAGATAAATATATTCCTCATAACTTCTAATGAGAATAAATTATTTCCTAAGATAACTTCTAACTATATATATATAATATTATATTCTTTGTGGTTGGTAATTAGAAAAATTAGATTTTTGGATTAGTTTATATTGTATGAGGTTTAAGCAAATTCTCTGTGCATTCGCCTAAAGTTTAATATAACCAGCTTTGAGTTGCCTTGGATTCAAACTACATTGTATCATCTACTTTGGTTTTATCTTTTAATTAAAATTTTCGTTGTAGGACTTTCAAATAGAGTGTCATCCAACATTATCGGTTGAATCTTGAATATATTGAGAATTTCATATTTTTTTACTTAAGGTATATAAGTGTTATTTATTAAGGAATAAATATATCATTCATTGTTAGGGATATTATTTTTGTTGTTTGTATTAGATTCTAGTTCTTGTGCAGGTTGTCAGTTATATTTTTATGTTTCACTTATATTGCTAAACATGTATTGTATGGTTCTTTTATTGTTCATAATAAAGTAGTAATTTGCATGAATATTTTCATTTTGTTTTATTGTTGGCCAAATTCTTTTGTTGTTGAATTCAATTTGGTAGTCATAGTATAACAATAACCCCTAAACCCTACACTTTCTTTGAATAATTGCAATAGATTTCTTTTCTGGAATACTCAGATTTGAAATATCAATAATAGTTGTCATATTACTTATAAATTTTTTGTGTATGCTTGTGTGCGGCGATGTTTATGCTGGTAAATTTTTTTTGGAGATTAACTAACCGGGCCTGATAGACCTATAGAGTATGATTGTATAGAAAGTCAATAAGTTTTCTTAATTTGGTCTTTAGCTTATCTCTTTTAACTTGTTTAATAAAATCGGGTATGGATACATATATGTATATATCTAATATGAAATGCAATTGAATAGTAAAATAACTATCGAGTCATATACAATTGTGACTTGATTGTATTGAAAATGATTGCATTAGAATTTTTAAAATTGATTTTTGATGATTATAAATTTTATTAAATTATTGAACTTGATTATGATCATATTGAACATTAATTCAAAGCTTATGATATTCTAGATTTTACATTATACTTTCATTGAGATTTGATGATAATTTTGATATATAATATTCTCTTCTTGATACACACACACACACACATATATTAAATTGTGCTTTTTTGTTGTTCATATCATATCTCTCAATATCTTAATGTTTATATTTTAATAAATAGTTATTGTTTATTGGGTTTAATTTTTCTTTATATATCAATTATTTTATTTTTTGTGTTTGAATATTTTGTTTTTACAGTTGTTTCTAAAACAACCCAAGCGAATCTCCTATATCGAGATATTGTCCGTTTTGAACCAATGACCTCACAATTTTGCCCTGTTGGTGTGACTTCCCAGGAGGTCACCCATCCCAGGAGTGCTCCCATGCAAGCGCACTTAACTTTGGAATTTTACACAAAAATGCGTCTCTATGTTTAAAATTTTAGCTTCATTTTACTTAAGAGGTTTCGCAATTTCTTCTACTTAAGTAACTGATGTCTTCGTTAGTTTTCGTAAGCCATAAATCATCAACCACATATATCCATTTTCTAGTCAGCGTAATGCTCTGATATCATCTGTAATTGCCCAAACTCTCACCCATGGAGATATTGTTCTCTTTGACCTAGTGTTCTCATTATTTTGTCCCGTTGGTGTAACTTCCTTGGATGTCATCTATCCTAGGAGTGCTTCCATGCGAACACGCTTAACTTTGGACTTTTTGACGAAACTCTAATTGTTAAACTAAAAGGCATTAATGTTTAAGATTTTAGCTTCATTCTCATGTGAGCACTCCTAAGATGGGTGACTTCCTGGGAAGTTCTAACTGGGTAAAACTATAAGGCTATTAAGTCAAAGCTGACAATATCTCAATGGGTGAGAGTTTGGGCTGTTACAGATGATATGAGAGCATTACACCAGTAGGAAGATGAAACTAAATGCTATATAGAACAAAGTGTTAAGTCGTGGGAATCATCTCTTGAACCCAAGATGTGATAAAGTGTTACATGTTTGGAGCCACCACTTGAATCTGTAGGGGCTACCTCTTGAATCATATATGCATGGTGCATAATTCTAGGTAAGAAAACCGACGTGGATATCAACTATTTAAGTAGGGGAGACTATGAAATCCCTAAGTGGAATAAAGCTAAACATCAAGGTGCCTTTTAGTGTAAC
>NEWO01000002.1:9792206-9812652 GCA_003013225.1 Phalaenopsis aphrodite | reverse complement strand
AACAAACTGATCAATATGTGATCAGAGAAGTGGAGGTATCTTCCATTCTTTTTTTTTCTTTTTTTTTTTCTTTTTGTTCATAAGTTTTTTTTAAGCATTTTTTAGTTATGAATTGATGAACACGATTAGCAATTATTTTGTTTGGCCTTCTATTTGATATCATTTTGCAGACTGAAAGTACAGTGAGGTGTGAGCAAGGTTTTGCACACGATGGGTTTAAATTGAGAGTATCTTATATAACTTTGTTAGCTTTTTGGCAAATGTTATTCATCATGATGTTTTGTTTCTGCAAAATTCATTATCATTATACAGCTCATATTCAACTTAAGTTTATCCTTAACATAGTCTTAAATATATGGCTTCTTACTTTTAAAGTATATGCGATTGCTTGCAGTGCCATTGCACACTCTTTAATCTTCCAATTCTAGAATTCCTTAACGATTTATTTTTATGACAGCCTTACCATGTTGCTGAAACAACCATACCAGGGAAGGATGGTTTCGACTTTAGTGGCGCTTCTCAAGCATTCAATGCATTAGCTGCATATCTATTTGGCAAGGTATAATATGCTGTTTTGAATTCCATTCTCAAGATTTTACGTTTTAGGATTTGGTTTGGAGATATTAAACTGAAAGAAAATATTGTTTCTAATTCTCTTCATTCCTATAAATTAGACTACAAATAAGATACTTAATTAGCATGACTGAAAATATTAATAAATTAGAAAAATAATTATTTTATGCTTTATTTGGACAATTTTGATTAAGTAAATCACTCAATTGTACGTTATTGATTGTTTTCTATGTCATGATTAAAATCCTCCAGTGGACGGCAAGCAATTCATGCATAACTCTGTTTGTCATCTATTGGCTGTGGCACTAAATCATCTGTCTTTATCTCTCCTAAAGATCATTAGGATTGTGTTTGTCGCTCATCATTCGCTGGAAACAAAATGTTTATGTTTGTTTTTTCAAAGAACCCATGTAGTCTGTCTTCTTGTTTTCATATTGCTTCCTCAGCCAACCAACAACAATTCATCATTATCTCTTGTATTGTTTGGAAGATCTGTGAGGATCCATGGAGAGCTTGTATGGATCGTGCTCATTCAGGCGTTTAGACAACTGTTCGCCCTCTTGATAATCTTTACTATTGCTGCTTGCATTGAAGCTTGCTTGTCGCCTGATTCCTCTATGCCGAATCCCATTTTTGTGTGATCCCAGTATTGTCGAAGCCCGTCTTTTGGCCACCTCCTGAACGTCATAGGAACATTTTTCTTGCAAAGACCTACCCCCCCTTGCTCATATTTTGTGCACTGAGCCAGTGAATCGTTGAGGACATTTGCCTCCCTTGCCACACATATATTTCAACCACTATGTACCCTTCTATCTTCCCTCACTCATGTGAAGGTTTGTTTTTGTGCTTGCACAATAGCCACATTATGTGCAATTTTGATTCACCCTTTTTTCAAAAGTTGAGTTGATTGTTTTGTTTGATTAAATTGTGTTCCAAATCGAGACCATCCACTCAACCACTTAACCCACATGTGTTGTTCGAACTAAGGGTTTATCCATCTCTTAACAGGATCTAATCTATTAGCATGGCAAATGCGTCAAATATGACAACAAATAATTTGAGCTGTTTTTTGATAGGCGGCTCACAGGTACAATCTATTTAGGGAAATTTCAATTTTGATTATTTCTATGTGAAAGGAATTATGTGAACTTATTGATGGGTGTGATCCCACGCTATTTGAATTGCCAAAATTATCTGAGTGACGAAATAAATTTGCAAGTGTTATGGCTTGGATCTTAGGATCCATTGATCATACAACTTATTTCAATCTAAGCTCATGTATGATAGTCAAATTTGTGTGGGAGTATTTACGAAAATTATACAATAAAGATATTTTAGCTAAACATTTTCAATTAGAATGCGAGATTGCGAGATTGGTAATTAATCCTAAGGAAGCCTCTTAATTCATGATTATTTCTTTTTGCTTCAAAATTTATGAATGAAATTGGTAAATATAATTTATTCTATAGTATTATCTCATTTTATTTTGGGTGTTCTAGTGGTTCACGAACAAATCAAAATAGACCAATTCTTGATCTTGCATTTTAGGTTGTTTGTTTTAATTTGATGAGTCCCCTTTGGATGAATGCTTAAGAGAACTAATTCGTGAGGAGTAACAACTTTTGACACAAATTATGCTTTAATAACACCAAATGCATGAAAATGTTGTTGCATACGTTGCCCATAGGATGAACAAGGGAAATGATATGTGACATACATGATACTACACTCGTAAAGATTTTAGACATTGTTGTCAAGTATCAAAAGAAATTTTGCAATTATTTTAAAAATCATATGTACATGATTAAAGAGTGTTGAAAATATCCTCAGAATCAATAGCCAAATTCTAATTAGGCAACTTTGACTAGTCAAGTTGTTGGTTTAGCAATGGTAGACAAACTTAAGGTAATTCCTAAATCTCTTTAGCAATTAATTATTAAAGCCCTATCAACTTTGAGGATTCAAGGTATGAATACTCTTTTTTTACTAGTTTGTGAATTTTGATGCTTTGAATCATATGATTGATACTTCTTCTTCCTATTATCGGACTATATCATGGATAATCTTCTATTCAAATTGCTAATGATTGTAAATTTCCTATCAAATTGAGAGAGATATTAAGCATTTTGTGGAAGGAATTTTCATATCTTCAACGCTCTCTAATAATCTTGACTCAATTAGAAAAATAATAGATAATAATTGTGATGTTTTATTTTCTTGTAATGGCTACATTGTGCAATATTAGCCGATAGAGAAAAGACTCATAGGGGCTATTTTCCTTATATCCTTCTATCTCTAAGGTTATTTATTGACTTGCACTACATAAAATCAAAAAAATGTGCTCCTATCCATGTTCCCCTATCTCTATGGTTATTCGTTATGTTGTACTATATAAAATCAAAATAATGCGCTCTATCTATAAGGCCATTGAAATATTACTATTTTATCTCATTTAATGAACTTCGATTTGTTGAGAAAGAAATATGAATTTACTTCTTATATTCACTTAATGCTCAGCATGTAAAATAAGGAAAAGCGAGTCCTTTTTCATCACATGATATTTATGCCAAAATATAATTCTGATTTAATTCATAGAGATGTATGTGGTATTACTTTTATTATTTCACTCGCAAATTACAAACATCTCTCGACATTCATCAATTATTATCACAAGAAATTTAAAGTGTTTTTTGTTCAAGAGCTGAGACTCAATTTTGATCTCACATCAAAACACAGGGATCTGACTCTATGGGAGAATGTATGTCACTTCAATTTCATGATTTTCTTTAAAACAAGGGAACTTCTTCTCAATGATTAATGTACAAATTGCCATCTCTTAAATGTTGTTTGAACTTTTTCGCTGGATTTTTAAGTTACATCTAAATTCTGAGACATATAGCGGCTTATCTAATAAATAGATTTTCTATCATATATTGAAATTTGAATCATCTTATTATCTTCTCTTTAGGAAGCATCTGAACTACAATCATTTGTACACATTTGATTGTGTTTACGTTGTCCATCTACCAGCACATGAAATTTTATAAAAAAATAGCTTAATCTATTAACAATGCAATTTTTGCTACAAAATTCTTATAAAGGTTATGCCTGTTATGATCTAGGCTTTAAAAATTATGAATCTTTTATTATACTATATTTTCTGAATATCGTGATGGGAAAACTATATTTCTTCTTATTGCTTAGTTGAAAGCATATTTTACATATTTATATACACTTCTATCTCTATAGATTAGGAATATCTCTAATATAAAAAAAATCCTATAATTAGGTCTTCTCAAATTAGGTTACCTAATATCAAGCTTCCTAATATAGAAGTATTATGAATCTTTCATTACACTATATTTTTTGAATATCTTGATGGGAAAACTATATTTCTTCATTGCTTAGTTGAAAGCATATTGTTACATATTTATATGCACTTCTATCTCTATAGATTAGGAATATCTCAAAAAAATCCTGTAATTAGATCTTCTCAAATTAGGTCACCTAATATCCCCGAAGCTGGAACATGGATATTTATCACGCCCAACTTACAAATATAAGTGATCATAGCTTCATTTTGGGCCTTTGTGAAAATGTCTCATAGCTGTTCCTCAATTTTTGGATGAGTTGTAGAAATAAAGTTTTGTCGAATCTTGTTATGAACAAAATAACCATCTATCTCAATATGCTTAGTTTGTTCATGGAAGATAGTGTTTCAAGCAATATAAATTGTAGCTTGGTTATCACACTACAACTTCGCTGGAACTGTCATCTCATATCCCATTTTAGTTAGGAGTTAGGAGACCCACATCAATTCACTCGAAGCTTGTGTCATTGCTTGATAATCGGATTTTGCATTGGACCATGACAGTACATTTTATTTTTTTACTCTTCCATGAGACCAAATTACCACCAACAAAAATACAATATATAGTATAAAATCTCTAATCATTCTTAGCATTTACCTAAAATCTCCATAAAAGAAATTTTCAATATTTCTATGCCTATGATCTTGATATAAAAGCTTTTTTTGAGGAGCTCTTTTGAGGTAACATAGTGTTTGTTTCAGAGCTGACCAATAATGGAATGTGGAGGAAGACATGAACTGACTTGTAGTGCTAACTGAATACGCAATGTCAGGGTGAGTCACTGTGAGACAGCTTAATTTTTCCACTAATTTTTTTATATCTTTTAAAATTATTAAAAGGCTTTCTATCTTTGATAAGTTACTGATTAGGAAGCATCGGAGTCATTGTGAGGCAGTTTTAATTTTTTTCACCAATTTTTTCGGTTTTTGAACTAAATCCAAGACAAACTTCCGCGAGATAGAAAAATACCCTCTTGTTCTTGTTTGATATCTCAATCCCAAATAAGTACTTGAAGGTGCCTAGATCTTTAGTTTTGAACTAATTTTGAAGAAATGATTTAAAGGATAAAATTTCTTACACAACATTTCCGGTAATAATAATGTTATCAACTTACAACACCAACAAATTGATCTCAGAAGCAGATTTCTTGTAGTATACAATACGATCACTTTTACTCTTCTGCATCCTAAACTCTTCTACTAGACTATGCACTTGGGCTTTGCTTCAATCCATAAGCGACTTCTGAAGACATTTTCCCACTCCCCCTGAGTAACAAACCTAGGAGGTTGCTCCATGTAAACCTCTTCTAAAAAATCATCATGCAAAAAGACATTCTTTGCATTAAGTTGGTATAAGAGCCGATTATTCATTGTAACTAAGGATATGAAGAGGCGAACAAAAGTCAATTTAGCTACCGGAGAGAATGTGTTTAGGTAGTCAACCCCATAAATTTGAGCATAGCCCTTAGCAACCAACCGAGTTTTAGGACGTGCTAAAGATCCTTTTGAATGAAACTTAACTACAAATAACCATTTACAACCAAGAACTTTTTTAGCAAAGGCTAATTCAACCAGTGCCCAACTTTCATTTTCAGTTAAGACATACATTTCATCAAGCATCGCAGCTCGCCACCCAAAATGAGATAGGGATTGCTGAACAGATCTGGAGGCCTCAACAGAGTCGAGGAAGTAATAAACGAGAAAGAAGTAGAAGATAACTAATGATAGTTAACACAAGAGGAATTTCAATAGACGTATTGATGTTCACCTCCTTGAAGAGCAATAGGTAAATTAAAATCACTAGAAGGATTATCCGACGAAGAAGATGATACTGATGCGGGACTAGGGTCAGGGGAATGAGGTCTTCTAGTGTAAACATTTGTGATATGTTATGAAGCACTGATACAGACGCGACACAACACGATACTAGAACACGATATAATTGAAAAAAATAAGATATGACATGTCATGGACATATTTTTATACTTAATTAATCATTAATATAAAAATAATATATTTTCATTATTCTTTATTAAAAATGACACAATGCAAGGTATACAATAATATAATTTAACTTCATAAATTTAATTTTTATTATAATACCTCATGCTTATGAAAATTAGTTTTTAAAATTTGATATAATATATTTCGAAAAAGTTCATTCAACTTATAATCTAATTTATCTAATAAAATTTAAAAAATCCTTTGATTATACAGAGGGATTTACTAATGTCTGACTTCGAAAAAATATTGGATTCACATTTGATGCTTGATTTTGATAAATGCTAGAGGGAGCTTAAATATGATGAGAGATGATACAATTTCGAGTATGAGGTATAAATAAGGTCTGTTGGGACTATTCGAGCGCAGCATGAATGAGAGAGACAGAGCAGTGCTCACATGTAGAGCAACGCGAACGCCTCAGCTATAGACGACCTAGTAACTTTTTTCTGGGTTTTTCTTCCCCAAAGTAATAAGAGCAGAAAGTCGTAGTCTCCTGCAATAAATATAGTTTGCATATTGAGCCTTCTGGTTGAGCTTTCTTTACAATTTCTTCATTTTGTTCAAAAATCAGCAAACACTTTTTTTTAGCACAATTTGATAATCTTATAACTAACTATAAATTGCAAGGGTTATTACCTCTCAAGTGGATACATCCAAAAATACTGAATTAAACCGCTAATTAATACATCGTGTGGTAGATGTACCAGCAGATGCTCCATGAAGTCGAAAAATCAAATGAGAATATTCTTTCAAGCTTGCACAATATTATTGGAATGTTTGCTTTTAGTTGTCGCACACTATCAAAATTTAAACGAGTTGCACATAAATCCCTGAAGCGCACACTGATTTTAATCAATAGATTAAGCATGTTGCTTGGCAAACAACTTAACATGTTGGTATCAGATTATGCAGGAAAATATAACATTCATGACTTCATTTCAAATTATCTTTTCTGCTCCCATATCAACATAACGATTCAAATTTGAACCATATTTGCTAGAGAATTTTAATGTTTGGAACCACTCATAAATTGATCTTCGTTGCGTCAATATAAAATAATATTTTACTGAGGCTTTATAAGTTTTTCAAGAATAGTTTTCTGTATCTTTAACTCCTTTCCATTGCAATATCCTTCAAGTTCACTCTGACATTTACTTTATCCTTAGATTTTTCTCTAATATCCATCACAGTGTTAAAGATATTATCAAAGAAAATTTTATCTATATTTATGATATCAAAATTATGTCTGATCATATTATTCTTATAGTAAGACAGGTCCAAAAACATAAGCATTTTTGTCCAATTATGAGTAACACCAAAGTCTGGTTTACGATGTGAAGAAAGTTCGAGACATTCAGTGTTGAATTTTACCAACAACCTAGAATAAATCATTTCCAGCTACTGTTTGAGGTGACGCTGATGTCTCAATTTTCTTTTTTTGAAAGCTTAGTTATTTTTCTTGAAGGATATTCAGCATTTAAAAAACATACGATGACAGTCAAACCATGAATTTTTTGTCATGTTGAAACGAAAATGCCTTAGATGATTTATACAATATGGACAAGCTAACTTTCCCGTAGTGCTCAACCCAGATAACATTCCATACACTGAAAAATCACATATTGTACACATTAATGATGCTTTCATTAAAAAATTATTTTATGAAATTTCATATGTCGTGACACCTCTTTCCCTAAGAATTTGCTACTCATCTGTTAACGTTTGCAAATATACATCAATCTTACCATTAGGGCTATTAGAAGTTAATATAATCAATGTCAGGAATAAGTGATTTTATCATGCACATCTCAAGTGAAAGATTGCATGATTTAATGATCACTGATTAATAAGAGTAGCGCGATACGGTATGACTGTTCGTGAGAAATCACAGAGCATAACTCAAGTCTAACGTTACGTGCCTCTGCAACAAATTCAGGATGCGTGCGATTAAAATATCTCCACGCCTCTCCATTCGCAGGATGACTTATTGAATTGATTTCATTTGATTTGCTACGATGCCACATCATATGTGGAGCAATATGCATAGAAAAACATGATTTCTGAACATGTGAAATAAGTGGTAGATAGAAGAGATGCTTGTATGAAACTTTCTTCTGTCTTTTATTTTTTTTAATCTGAGTTTGAATCCAGGAGAGTGAAAGGACATGCACTGAGTTTTTGTTGCATTGGACTTATAAAATAACTTACATCCGTTTACACAATTATTCTTCTGTGATTTTGAACCATAACTTTGAGACTTGCTTTTTCGTTATGTATAAATCTTTTAGAACTATTTTTTTTTTGGATTTGTTTCTTTCAATAATACTGTAAGCTGATAGAAGCATTCACAGGGCATGTTAAACTCTATTTTAATTTCAACATTTGGAGAGCTACAAATAACTCAGAATGGGTTGTACAACCCTACCGTATTGGTCTTTGAATAACATTCAATAATTCATAAAACGTATGAGGTCTGTCGTTTGATGACTCTTTTTCCACTTGACTCCGATAATGATGTCTTACCCCAACGAAGATCATTTCTTCAAATATAATTGAGTCAAATTCAAGTTGTGAATCATATCTCGTCGAATGAGCACAATTGAGTTTTATAAGGTCAAACTCGTCATGTGAAGTCCAAATCCAGTAATCTGTTTGAAATCCCCGACGATATAAATCATATCTGACTTTGTCAGATGTTAAGTTTGCTCAATTTTTTGTGTTTTGGACTTGAACACCGAAACCTACCCTGATATAGGTAAGTCAAAAGTTATAATGTAGCTGTTATAAAAGTGTCAACATTGTTCAAGAACTATTCAGTGATTCTTTTTCTATTTGGATAAAATTTATTTTACATTGATGATCTTGTACAAGTATACCTTATTATGAAAGAAGTAAGGAGAATGCATAAATAAGGAGATCAATAGAAGAATAAAAAAGGTTGTTTGACACTTTAAACATCTACTCTCCTAACTTGGTCATCAAATGGTCAACCACCAAATCGTCTTAACACAATTCTCTTTAATCTTGTTTGCCACTGAGGGCCAATAAAAACATAAGATTTTTGTGCTAGGTTTGTCATTTTGCATTTAAAAAGGAGCATTTACATGTTTAGCACACAATTCTTATGTTTTTACATATCTCAAACCTAAACATTCATATTTACACACATAGGGATAATCACATACATAATTCACGAAATATTGCTATTTACAAAATCTTTCACCCATTTGTTATTTTTTGAACTATTAAACTGTTGTATTTACGCGTGCCGCAATTAACCAATGAGAATTTTATAAAAGTGAAAATCTAAGTGAGGGTTTTATAATAAATTTTCATTGTTTAGTGAGAATTTTAGAGTAGTGATTGGTTGCAACCTAGATTTATGTTAAATAGGATTTAGCAAATCCAATAAATTCAGATTTATCAAATCTAGTGTTGTATTTATTAAACAGAGAGCTACGACATATTAAATCCGCCTCGAAATAAGATTTAGGAAATTTGGATTTACGTCGTGAAACAAAAAGGAATGCGAGAAAAAAAATCGGAACTCAAAAAATTTGATTTAACACGGCAATGGATTTTATTTTCATTTTCTTGGTGTTTGTCTTGACTTAAATTAAATTCATGACTAAATCCTGTTCATAGTATGCTACGTAACACCGACTAAAAATGGATGAAAATGTGTACTAGATTTGTAAAAGCAATGTTTCGGGTGCTATACATGTAAATGGCCCTCAAAAATAATTTTTGTTCTAGGTATGCAAATTCAACATTAAATATTAGGTTTTAAATGTGAACAAACCTAATAGATGAGCCCTAAGCATATACCAATCAAATATATTATGTATAACATAGAAAAACAAATTATCTGTTCAATATAATAGAAAACATAGGGGATAATTAGAATCGTGAGTACCTCTGATTTGACTATAAGAACTCAAGAAATCGTTCACTCTAGATAAAATGTGGTCAAAGGGCTTTGACGGCCTTATGACCGAGTGCACCTGGAGAAGAAAATGAGGAATTTTAGCATATGTTTGGATATAAAGATCTTTTGCGGTGGCTTTCCGACTAGCGTGTACTTTCAATTTTTAATAACTCAATAATTGACGAACAACACAACACTGTCGGTTATTATCAAATAACAATCGGTTAATATCTCGTGAGAACTGACACGTGAACTTTCTAATGACTCTAGTCCTTCGGTTTATAATTTGGTATGAACCAGTGGTTTATACCGTCAGATATTAATATTAGACCGTCGGAAAGGCTATTTATTAGTTATGTACGGATTAAACCGTCGGAAATCAGTAGGTTAAATATACCGTCGATAAGCTGTCATAAATTAATTAAAAACTTAATTCAAAATTTCCAACGAATAAAAGACCGTCGATTTTAACAGTTTTTCCTATAGTGCAAGGCGATGAATTGACTATGCCATTAGTTTTTTATAAGTAAGTTTGACACTTCTTGACAAAGTAGCATCAATTGAGGCAGATGTTAATGTGATGTATATGCATTCAACTTGGTATTTATTTTTATATCAATTATTCATTATATTAATTAGGATAGAAATAAGTATAATTGTATAGCCTATCTGTAAATAGTCAAAGGTTTGGGAAAAAAATATTTTTGCTTGATGAGGACAAATTCGATTAAGGAAACCAATAAATCACTAGCATGTTTATTGTCTATTCTTTTTCATATAATCGCTTCGGAGGAAAACAAGCAATTGGTGCACAACTGTATTTTTTTTCACTTCTTAAAGGAACAATTGGCTAAACTAATTTTTTTATTTAATTCTTGCACCATTTCCAATATCTTTTCATTTTATTTGTTCCATTTTCTCCGAACCAATGAGATTAGTAGGATTTCTCGACATATAAATATCAAGACAGATCCAATAAATGTCATAAAAAAACAATAGTATCCAGCAATAATCAAAGAGATTTCATAGAACCACATCATCATTGAGGCAAACGTTGGAATTTTGATACTCCTAAAGATTTTTCCAAGAGAATTTTTTGTAGATAAAGAGAGAAATTGGAATGTCTTTGTAATATACGTAAGGTTCTTTACGCATGTGATTATGCTTGAGGAGATGATCAAAACAAGATTCATGCATGTTAAACCAAAGTATATGGTCTCCTTATTTAGCCACAAACAAGAAGAATTTATGAAGAGGGGTGAACGCCTTTATGCCTTAAAAGGTGTTTGCAAATAGCCATTTTACCCTGAATCTAAAGCTTCTCACACTAAAATCAGCTGACAAGGATATCAATCCTCTTCTCAGCTTTCTTTATCATTTCATTGGTTGCTCTTGTAGTTCTTATTACAATAACCTGAGAAAACCTTTTATCTCTTTCAATGCCAATTTTTTATTCATGTTCAATTTCCATGACACAATTAAGGACAAAAATGTGCTATGATATTAACGATTGGAATTTAAATGTTGGTAGAAAAACCACTTATCCACCTTCTCAAAATCGATTTCCCATCTCTGTTTCTGTTCCCTTTAAATATCTTTGGCATCCTTCTTTCCCTTCATTCATATGTGAAACCTATTTACTCCCCTTGTCTTGTGCATATAATGGATTCACATTATTACCATCAGCATGATTAACAATATAAAATTATTTGATGTTGACTTTTTGGGACCTCTTTTTTGGGCTCTCTCTGTTCTATATTTTTGTTAGGTGTTGAATATATTTTGTGCAAGTTTCTTGCATAACTTCTTTACAAGTTACCTTTGATGTAATCCCTGTTTCCTAGTCTTTTAACATCAACTTTATTTGCCAGTTTTATTTGTGCATATTTTTTCATCATTGTGCATATCGTAGTTTGTTTTCTACAATTTTCAATATATGTTATTCCAATTATCCCTTGAATACAATTATCTATCAATTTATCATTATAATTTTACCACACATTCATCGTAACATATCTCTCTATCTTGAATGACATTTAAAAGGAGTTTGATGTTGATTAATCCACAGGCAATGGCATTTCAGCAAGCATTTTTTTTTCTCTCCTTCAGGCCATTCTCTCTCTATCCCATTCTATTCCTCTTTTCATATTAGTTGATTCCTTCATTTCTCTATCTAGCCATGAGGTCCTCAACTCCTCGTTCTCTCTATCGTTCTCAAACCTCTCTCCCTTTGGACTATTTTTCTTCAATCTCCTCTTGCGATCTCTCTAATTTATTTTTAATTGGTTCTTCTAATAAAATGCACTTTGCATTGATGCGGGAGCATTTGTTTCCCGCGAGAGTATGCCATTGATGTGGGAGCGTCTGTTTCATGTGAGACCGTGCCAAAAGCGGTTCACTTGGTCTGGACAATTCAGGGGCCAACCGGCCCTCCTATTTGTTTGGGGTTGCCACCCACACCTTAGTTATCTTAGTCTTATATATGTTTTTTTCATTTTTTAGGGCAGTTTTGGCGTGTGTTTGTTTAGGACAGCTACCAACATCCGTTTTTCTCACTTCAAGTGTTGCATATGAGAGATTGTGTGGTGTTTCAGCTGTATCTCTCTCCTGAGATAGTGATTATCTTCTTGTCCTCTTCCACATCCTCCCACATCGCTCCCGACTGCCCTTTCTCTTCTGCAGCCGCCCATAACATCCTTTTTTTTTTAATTATTTTGCTGTTTTCTGCAGTTCATGCTTTGCAGCCGCATTCCCTGCCCCTTTGCTGCTGTTCCAGTTGCCCATATCCAATTCCATTGCCACTTCACTGCTGCTTTGACCACAAGAAACACCTTTCTACAGCCTTGGCTGTTGTTCTAGCCATTGTAAACCACATCTCCGCCACCTATCCACTGTTCCAGCCCTCCCCCTTTGCTGCCATCTTCCCAAACAGCCGTGCGATGTCGTTATTTATTACGTACTTGCTGGCTGGAACCCAGAAAACTGTTTCAATGCTAGCTGTTTTCTGCTTGCCACCCACCTCATCCACCATCCCGCTACCTTCCAGACCGCCAATCACCACCACCACCCCGAGATTCACCCTAGCCATATGTGTAAGTCGTCTTAGTGTTATTTCCTATTTTAGCATGTTGCATGTCGTGTTTGTTGCGGTTTTACTCTTTCGAGTGTGTTGGTTGTAACTGTCTATTTGTCTTTAGGAACAATATTTACTTTTCTTATTGTGGTTTTGGTTAACTCCGGTATCATTTATCATCAGAACTAGCCCAACCCTAGTCATATCCTAGGCTTTATAGCATCCACCAATACCCAATCGTACATCCACACAAAAATCCTTCTTTTTGCTGATTTTTCAAACCGTTCACCCAAAAATTTTCTTTTAATCTACAGAAGCTCTACCTTAGCTCATCCTTCTTACAAAATATTTGTTGAATCTGCCACCCTCCAGCACATTTTAGTTGTGTTTGTTTGTATATGTTGTATTTTTTCCTTTATGTGTGTTGGTTGTAAACTCCTATTGAATTTCAGTAATAATATTTATTTATTTTATTGTGGTTTGCGTTAACTCCGGTATTATGTGTTTTCCATTTTGTTGCTCTTTCTCATGACCCAAGAAGGCTTTCTACTATGAATAAGAGTGCGAGAAGGAGCCCACATGAGGGAGAAAGTAAAGAGAAAAAGAAGGAAAGAGCGTTAATAAAACAATCATACTGATAAGGGAGATTAACTTTATCCATCTAAGGACTCACTTTCATTACGATTGCAAAAAAACAAAGCAATATTTCTGTCCCATATGACCCTCCATAATTACAATGGTGAATTAGTTCTGGATCGGCACTAAGATGAGGTTTCCTCTCGTACAAAAGCATGAATCACTTGTGCATAGAATCTCGTGTCCACTCTTGCACATTTGCCATCTTCATTATGATGGGCAACCCAGTAGGAAAAACTGAATCCAAGCCTTTCTGTTATACAGAATACTTCAAATAAACAAATGGAAATGACTACTCCTGTCTATACTCGTAAAGTTCGATCTGATGGAGAGAGAATGGACATGACAGCACCTGTAATAACTAAGCAGGCAAGTTTCTATCTGCATTATCTGCTGCATCATCTAAAGAGTGCTGCCATGATTGTCTCCTAGTAAGTAGAAACTGATAGATTGCACCTTGGCCAGTCAGGTGAGAAGTGGCAGATGTCATTTGTGATGCCCCGCAAGAATGGAACTAATTTGCCGTTACCAAAAGATCCTTCTGTAACGATCAAGGTGGTTCCTGGGAAAACTGTTGCAGTTTCAGCTTTTTCCGGTTGGTTTTTATGGAACTACAATTCTTCTCTCGTAAAATTACAATGCTGTCATAGAAAAAGAAAAATATTTAAAAAATATTCTTTACCTGATAGTTTAGTAAATAAAATGCCGAGTATAATTCTGGCTTGTTGGTTTTGTATCTTATTGTAACATTTTTGTAGTTTTCTGACCGACTATATTTTAATGAAACTGCAATTTTAACTTCAAAAGCATTTATATCGAGCATGTTTTGCTCCACTTCAATAGGTTTTGTGACAGACGAAAATGTGAAACACCGGGAATCGAAGCTGCGTGATGCTCTTAAAAATGACTTTGAATTCCAAGTGAAAAGAGGCGCGATGGTTGAAATAGCGCAGGTAATGATCGAGTCTTAGTTGGGTTTATTAATATCAGATTCTCCTGAATTCTGACTTGAAATTCTTGTTCTCATTATGTTGAAGTATAACCCTCCATTCACACTTCCTTTTACACGCCGAAATGAAATATCATTGGAAGTTGAAAGGAAAGCATGATAGATGACCACTGGTATAAATGGAAACTGTACGTAAACTGAACTTCTATCTCATACTGAACATATTATTTTGTAGAAAATAAATAAGAACAAAAATTACGTAAACAGCCTGCTTTTACACAAAGGCTGTATATTTGATGTATTTTTTTATGGAGATTGCATATAACTTAATATATTCGAGACTATTTGATAGGCCTCTGTGTGCCCTTTTTTTGTTAGCTTTGATGTGGAAATTGTTAATATTTACCGTATCCTTGTTCCACGTGGTAATGAAAACTACGGAATAAATTTTATATTCTTAAGAGTAGTTTCTTGTCACTTTCACGAGCTTCGTCCCAAGACCTGTCGTTTTCATCCAACCACTTGATTCAAATTTTATTTTATTTTATTTTTTCTTTCGATGATATAGATCTTGGCAGCAACTTCCAACACTTGTACGAACCATACTAGCTGATACCCGCAATTATCACACGATTCTCCGATAGACGGTAAATAGGCATATATGCTTCACCATTTATTTCAAAATTTTTATTGATAATGATTACAATTGTATCATTTTCATCATTATTAGCTTTATCCTAATAAATGCAATAGTATGATCTCTTTTTTTGTTATTATCTTAATTTAAAGTTTGCTTTTTCACACTTGAATATCTTATATATTTTCACTTCTCAAAAAGGCACTACAAGCTCTTTTATTGGATGACAACTTCCTAAAATTGCGGTGGGATGTATAAACTGGTAAAATTAACTCTACATAAAGAATGAATTCACTCAACAAACGATGGACCGCATTAATCCATAATGAGTTCCTAAAATTGTGGACTGTAGTCAAATCATATTAACTTCACATTTTTGTTTAGAGAATGGAATTTATTTGGAGTAAATGCACCAGGAAGAGTAAAATCATGAGATTGCTTAAAATTTGATTTATATTAATACTATGTGGTACTGGGATATGACATTCTGAATCTGAAGAGGTAGGGTGTGAGTGAAGGAGCCTATGATGCATTTCTAACTAAGAAGCTCTGCAGTGTTGGACAGGTGATACGTCTGATTTGAATATTATTAAAATTAATAAAAAACACATGAGTTTTAATTTTATGAATTAAAATTGTTAAAAAATATTTTTAAAATATCTATGGTATATTTTTTATAAGTAAAAAAAAATTAAGATTAAACCTGTGTTTGACTTTCTCGTTTGATTTCTTTTCTCACTGATTAGCTTGAGTGGTTCATCAATTGCTCCTGTATGTATGTATATATGTATATATATATATATATATATTATTATTATTATACTGGTGTATCCTACTCCTATTTGCGTCCTATATTTTTAAAATTTTAAATGTATCATGTCTGTGTCGCGTGTCACATAGAAAGGAGCTGAGGTCTCGGCAATGAGTGACTCTTGATAGGCTTCTAGGATACATTTTTTGAGAAAATGTGGAATATAATGAATTTAAATCCCACGTCATCAAGGGAGAGGGTTACTTCACTAAATCTATAAGGTGTATTTTGTTGCAGCAGGTGGAGTTTTTTTCCAAACTCTATATTTAAGCTTATTTAAGTTGAAGCACTCACAGGATAGATAACCTTCAGTTAAATTGCATTTACGTAATTTATGGGGTATAGCGTGGTACGTGACAAGTTAGACCTATGGGAATGATATCTCGAATAATGAGTTGGGTTCTTAGAAAAAATGTTACATTTAGTGGATTATTGCTATATTTTTTGCTAAGAGCTCTTAAAATCATGAAAATTTATATCATGTGCTTGATTAATTTTTCACCATTCCAATAATAATAATAATAATAATAATAATAATAATAATAATAATGAAATGAAGATTGACATTCATTGAGAAAACAAAATATTAAAATCTGAAGACATTTGTACTAAATTTTGAAGATATTTTGCCCGTAACATTTCGGTGTAAACATTAAATAAGAAAATGGAGATGTTTATAGTGGTCTAATTTCTTAAGCTGTTTTTATGAAGTGTTGACATAAAACATAATTGTAAAAATTAGTTATATAATTCAATTTTTTTTCCAATACGTCAGTAATACTTTGTGCCACATTTTTTAACGTGCAATTGATTGATTGGAAGTAGATAAGGAGCTTCTGGCAATAATTTTTTGAAATTTCACGATAATAATACTAACATGAGAGAAAAAGCTAAAAATCGTGTTTACTTTTTACTACCTTTCCCGTGCACCTAAAAAATAGATGTTTTATTTTTTTAATGACGTTTTGGCACTCTTAGTTGATATAAAGGGAATATTGTCTGCAATGCAATCACAATGGATTAATGAGTTTTTTTTTTTTTTTTTTTGTCCCTCTCTTTCACTCATTGCTGCAAAAATTATTGACGTGCTAATACTATAACAGAGAAAAGAGAGAAACCTTAGTACTTTTATATGGTTGTTCATTGCAGTTGATCTCTTTATGCCAACTTAATATGCTTATGCATATCATCTTTTTTTTTCATTATTTATAAATGAAGTAGTGCAGCATTATTCTTCATGTTAGGAGCTATATTCTCCAGGAAGGGTGGATGTATTAATTCATTCACATTATGAGTGATCAAATAGGTTATTAAGAATAATATACCCCCTTGAAAGGAAGAAATACCATTATGTAATTGATTCAATCATTTAATAAAGATTTCAGAATTGATGAGTCTAAATTAATTAGAGATTTTCCCCACCATATTGTGAGTTAGATAGGATTTGTTTTATTTGGGTTGTGCAAGCCTCTATAGTTAATTATCTCATAAAATATGTCATTCACATTTTTTTTATTTATATGAAGGATTTCACCAACGAAATATTTTTTAGCAAATTAACTTCTCTGTTGGGTCAGATATTCATTGACAATCGAAGCCAAAATAAGGTAACATGCAATTGTCGTTTGTACTTTTATTCTATTTATTTACTCCTTTGTCTGGCATCACAAATCAGCAAGTCTAATTTTAAATTAAAGCAAGTTATAGCCTGTGTTATTTTATATTTTAGCATCATAGAAGTGATGAATGGAAATCTGGCCATTTGGATTGCTTAAGAAATTGGTTTGAAGGCATAAGATTTTTATTTTATTTTGTTGTTTTTATTTATTTTTGGGTTCTCTCAGATGATTTAGTAATTATCAAAGATAAAATATGAATTACAATTTAATCAAAAGCATGAAGTTTATCACAGATGATATCGAGTGTGGTATTTCAGTTCCAACGGGTGAAGTGAATCTTTCTCAGTTTATTCTTCACTTGCGACACCGAAAACTTCAATATTGGTCCCGTTTCTTTGTAAATTATGATTATAAATCAACATCAACAAAGTTGACATTAACTATTTTAATTATTAAGTGATGTGTGGAGAGATTTTTCATCGCTTTATAATTCTTGAATTTTTGGATTTTGATCCTTAAATATCCACAACACTAGATGTTTTTACACATTTAACATCCAAATCTAAATGCCATAAACCATTGAAAGGTGTATTTTATTTTTGAAAATATAGCAATTGTGGTATCTTTTATGATATTTGAGTGATATGCATGTAAGCATGAAGTTTTGGCTGTGAGATGTATAAATGGATAAGAATTGTGTGGTTTCTAAATCCACTAACATAGGATGCTAACAAGAGGGACCAAACATTTTTGAAATTCTTTCCTACTCAAAGTCCTTTTAATCTAATATTCATTAATAAATAATTTAATAATCAAATGTACATTAAATAAATACATAGGTTAATGAGTGAGTAATATTTAACATAATAAAAATATCTTAATTTATTAGAATTAAATGAAATGACCCCAATAAGACACATTGGAGAAAAAAGTTTCATGCAGCCGACCACATTAGGTGGGATAAAGACTTGCGTTGTTGTTGTATAATATAGGTTATGTGACAGCTAAAGAATCACACAAGCTTGTAAAATAAGTCAAACAACCTCCGAGTGTGAAATTGTAGAAGTGAACTATGATTTTGTTTAAATAATAATACAATTACTGACTATATGATGATTGTGTTCAATATAAATGAGTTACTCAGGCCCCCACCAGTCAGAGTGGGAAAATCTCCAGCAAAACAGTAGTCCCAAACAAAGATCAATGTTTAGGAAAATGCTGATGATAAACAAATCTATTCTATGTGAGATTATTTTACTTTGAATCTTAAATAATTAAAACTACTCGATCAAAATGATATAAAAATATTAGCATATGACTCGCCAAGTAAACACTTAGGCATACAAAAGAATTAAGTAAATATGCAAGAAATGAATCTAGCTATAAAGTAAATGGATAAAAAAAATTTTACATGGTTTTGACACCTAACCATCCAATACCCATGCTAAATAAAGCCTACACTGAACATTCCACTAATTCCAAGCTACTACTAAAATTCCTTCATTCTTTTTGCCTTGAATCGTCGAAGAAATAATCACAAGATACTCTTCTTAAGAAGGGTGTGCAATCAAAATAACTTTTCCTCTTAAGTTAGGCAATCCAATTCTGTTATGCACTGGAGATTTTTCCTCCAAACTGCTCTGAAATTTTGGTCGCAACTTCGCCTACTATCAAAAAATTAAATGCTATATAATTTCTTAGAATCTGATTGTTGAATATACAATAAAAAGTGCAACAAAAATGCAAAATTGCGAGAGACAGAGTGTAAGAACTTCACTCGAGAATTGAGCAGACTTTTATGATGAACATTTAACAGACTACAAGAAAATAACCTATATATGAAGAAACATTCATTAAAAATTATCTTTATTTTTTTCATTGATAGACCATATCTTTGGCGGAACACCATAAAAAATGAATTTTGACATCAGTATATTTGTTAGAAAAGGTTGGCATATACAATCAATAGTATTATGTGGGTAGGTGTGGTGGAAAGCTAAATGTGGATGAAATGATGTGTTATATGCAACCATACTTTTTGTGCCACTTGGAAAAAATGAATCTTATAGGGGTAAATAATGAGTGAGTTGTTTGACATGAGTACGTAATAGTTATGACTTAAACCTTTTTGTGCCACTTGGATAAAATGAATCTTATAGATTCTTCTCTATGCTCATTCCTCCACCAAGTTATATTTTGTAAACAATATTAAAAAAAATTAATTATCATACATTAAAACCTATAAAAGACATCAGATTACTGATATTATGAGGGGACTTTCTCTCTCTGTTTTTGTACAAGGCACAGTTTGTCTATCAAACCCACTTCATTCTCACTAGTTATTCACTCTCTTTCCCTCTCAGTCTATCATAACCAATTTCTTGCATGCACAAGTCCTTCACCTTTTTTTTTTCTTTAACTCAACTTCACAACTCATTTTATATTGCCTATATGTCTTCTTCACACTTGTGTATATGATAATCTACTTTCTTTCCTTCATTACTCGATCATAACCCACCTCTTGCATGTACTACCCACTAATTGTGCATAACCTCCCTTCGTACATCGAGCCATACTTTTGTGCATACACTCTTTACACAACCTTTGTGCGCACACTCGTACGCACACACATGAAAAATAGTTAGTCGTCATGAGTTAATATCAATTTGACTCAAAAAGAACATGATTATTTGATTGGATATGTCAATTCAATAATAATAATAATAATAATAATAATAAATAGAATAAAAGTTATTTAAATATGATTTATTATTAAAAACTATCAAATAATCAAATAATTTTTTTTTGGGTGACCCTAGGAAAACCTGAACTCTCTCTCTCTCTCT
>NEWO01000002.1:9781629-9791911 GCA_003013225.1 Phalaenopsis aphrodite | reverse complement strand
TATATATATATATATATATATATATATATATATATATATATATATATATACAGAAACTGCTTCATTTCTATAAATCCAGGCTTTGCGAAGCAAAGAAACAAGAATCAAAACCAATACAAGCATTCAACTATCTGCTTTCCATATATTTACAGCTAAACTATGAAAAAAAAAATTAGAAAATGAGTTGAAACTCTAATCAAAACTCATTCCACTTCTGGTATACTCTTCAAAGCAAACTCTCTTTGCTTCTCAGTCACTATCTTCCTGATTTCTTCTCTAAAAAGCTCAGTATTTATTGCCCCGCCAACAGAAACTTCTCCATTTTTTATCATCTCTATCAGCTCCTGCTTACTAAGCACAAGCTTGATTCTTACAACTCCTGCTGCTTTGAGCTGCTGAACCATGCTCAATCTTTTCTTAGATATCTCGTAGCCAAAACACTTTAATAGAATCTGTTAAGGTGAAATTGCCCCTGATATTACCAAAATTAACAATATTGCCTTCGTAGACTATTATGTTTTATTCACCGAGTACATGAAGTGTAAAATACAACCTGTATATTAGTCGGCTACTTGTGTCTTATGTGTTGGCTTGGTAATAGTAGAAGATCATTCATATTTTAATGATTAATGTATAAATATGGCACTTGCATTAAAGATTTTTTTTTTTTACTTTTTGGGAGAGATGATTGGAAGGGTTTTTACCTTAGTTGCTGCATTTAGTTTTTATTATTTTATATTGTTAACTTCTATTATCAATGGTGAATAATAGCAAATAAAATTATGATCTTGAAAATTAGATCGGATGGTTTGACCGGTTCAACCGTCATTCCTTGTGCTATAATTGTTCTCTCATTTTTTTTAGTATAGGAACTTGTGTTTACTTATTTTTCAAATCTGAAACTGCCTAACTCTTTCTTTAAAATATCAAATTTATGTTAAACTAATGTCGAGTTTATGTTACACTAAGATTCAACCATTTTAAGAAGTTGCATCTAATGATAATGTAACTAAGCATAATGAACATGATTCTTAGAAAATAATATGATGATTTGATCATTGATGTGTTTATCTTATATTCTCTAAAATTGTTGCATATTCATAAGTAATATTGAGTTTATTCCTTATAAGTTAGCAGTAAACGCCTCATAGTTTTGTACTAAAATTTTTTCATTGATATTGAAGAAAGTTGCATGCTCATATGCGGCTCCTATGGGCCAATCCACATGTTAGCATATTTCAAGGGCCTACCTTTCAAGGAAGGCTAAACCCCTTCATAGATTTCCAGTCACTATCGTATTCCGAGCTCACTAGCTGAAGTGATATGTAGTGCTCAATCGTCAAAATGACCTACATAGTTCACTTTCATAAGAGAGAGCACTCTATGACTACTCCTCAAGACATCGGCGTAAAAGTCAACACTTAAGGACGAACATACATTCGTGTCTATTTAAAAGTCACTTGAGATTTATGTCCTGGTTTTCTCATATAATGTTACGGACATACCTCATACTATGACGCCTAAGTTTTGTTTGTTATTCCTTTTTTTCTCCCGTCCGTGTACAAGGATCAAGGGCCAAAAGGAGATTTATATAAATTTAGGCACCCCCATTTTCTAGGGGAATGAGCTCTCATCGATCTCTTAGCAAAAACTAAGAACTAAAGTTTTGGGAGGGGACTTCAACCCTTTTTTTCCTTCAATACTCCCTTGAATAAATTCTCTCTCGTGTTTTGTGAACTCACCAATTTTACGGGACCTAACATCTTAAAAGAAATCAATAGAAATATAAATATTAAATTCGTGATTGTTCGTGAATGACATGTAGGAAATATAATGCAAATAAGGTGAGAGAGATGAACGGTGAGGAATAGTGATGAATAGTATCCATTTCATAAAATATTTCTTATATTTATAAGGAGGATAGTACAATGGTGATATTAGGATTTCACCCTTATTTGGAAATGGTCCATACTAGAATAGTTCTGACATTTTACAAGTGTGGGTCTATTGTCTGATTGCTTTCTAGCTCGACCGACTAAAATTATTTGACTGCAGGTCAATAGGCTCGGCTCGGACAGCTGAGCTCAATCGGTATAGTTTGGTTGGTTGATCCAGTCTGGTTGACTATCTTCGACCTCTGGTGACGAGGCTTTTGGGGTCTCCACAGGATGGTCGAAATTTCTTTGCAAAACTAGCTTGTCCTTTGAATCGGCTCAACTGGAAGGCTTCCTATTGCATCGAGTCGGCCTTCCTGCTACGATTACTGTAATGCTTTTTTTTTTATCTCGTTTCCGGCCAAGTGGTTTGTGCTTGAATTATCTGATTGTCTTCTTATCCGTCTTGTGGTTAGGCCAATTTTAACCTAATTAGCTCAACTGGTATGATTTTACTTGGCCAGCCTCTATCTTACTCTACTCTTCTAGACAGATGGTCAAATCTCTTTAAGAACAATGCAATTGAACTATTATTTCTGTGCATACGGACAATAGCATGAGTCTCTCTCATGTCTGTACAGACTAAAAAGTAGCGTTAAAAGAATCTTCCTTTCTCTGACCACTGAGATCTCCTTTTAGTAAACACAGATTTCATCAGATTCAGCTCTTCTAATAAAAAATCTTTGCGGCTCTCAGTATTCCGTCTACATACAGTTTTTCGTTGACATTTCGGGCCCACAGAAGATGCTGGAGATTTCAGTATATATATATATATATATATATATAAATTAATAGACTTTCCTGCAGAATTCGCGCTTAAATTGTCATGTCATCAGATGTGATGTTTACCTTCATTAAATGCTTAGATGAGATTAATTTTGATGTGATTTTTTTTTTTATTTAAAACATGTTACTTTCGGAGAAAAATTGGCAGGAGACTCCTTGTGGGAAAATTTATATACATACCGCACAATTCTTATGAATTTACATATTCAACACCTAAAAGTTCATATTTATATTTTATAATCTCTTATTATGACAAATTCACGCATTAAAATATATATTTTACTTTTAAAAAGATAGAGATTGTGATATTCTTACTGTGATGCAAAAAAATTTCATAATATGTATGTAAAAAGAAATTTAACACGTTTGATATGTAAATATAGAAGAATTATGTGGTATGAGTGTGAATGTTTTGATGTGTGTTAGAAAATTTGCGGTGGTAGAGTAACGAATTATCGTCTTAGCGTTGTATAAAAATTTAACACACACACACAGATGAAATAAAAATAAGTAGTGATGACTCCAGAAATTTTGACATGAATGCAAGATAAATTTTATTAAGGCTAAATAAAATAAAATGATGATGATGAATGCAAGAGATAAATGTCCTCAAATTAATAACTAAGACTTAATAGAATAAAAAAATTAACTATTACTTATCTATAAATATGATGTCAAAATAAAAGAAAAATAAAATGATGATTAGAAAATAACATTGCAATCAAATCACTTGAAGAAAAATCTGAAAAGTCTTAAATTATAATTATTTTATTTTCTTACCCTGAAATAAATAATATTAAAAGTATAATTATTATAATATATTCCAATTTTACTAGTTTTCAAAGATTCTCGTGGCAGCTGAGTTGAATACTTGTCAGTTCTTTGACTATAAATAAATAAAAAGAAAAGTGTGGGTTTGCTTATCCAGAAAACTATGAGGTTTGAAGTTAATGTCTTTCATCAAATTCTTCCCTTATATTTTGAGCCACCATTAAGCTGGCTTTCATAAATTTCAGAGCCAGTAATGATCTGGCTTACCACATGGCCGACTCATCTAGCTGCAGGTGCCTGTGGCAAAAATTATAATAGATGCTAATTAGCTTCCGAAGATTTACAACAATAGAGTAGCAATTTACTAATTTACTATGTTAATATTATACAAATGTTCAGCATACATTCATGTGATTTGTTACATTAGAAATTCTCATGTGAAAATCCAGAAAAAGAAAAAATATTTGGAATTGGTCCAGCTGAATTAATCTGCTATGTAATTTGTCACTGCACTTTGGGAGGTGTCGTTGCACCGCATGCGGGAGCGTCATTGTACTGTATGTGGGGTGCATTGTTACATATTATATGGGACGTGTCGTTACATCATATGTGGGGTGCATTGTTATGTCGTCTTTGAAATGTGTTATCATACCCTGAACATCGTGTTGTTACACTATCTTTGGGGGGTGTTTCAATGCACCGTGTGCAGAATGCTTTGCTACATCATCTTCGAGGTGTTGTTATATTGTCTTTAGGGTGCGTCTTTACATCGTTGTTTATGTTGGAATTCCATAATGTATGTCATGTTTCACAAGGGGTTTCGCTGCAACAAATAGTAACAATTGACTGTGTTTGGTGGTGTTTGGTGAGTGGTAGTCGACGGTGGTCGGCAATTGCAGGAGTGGGTTGCGTTCATTGGACCTTCGGTGTGAAACACTGGACCTCAGCTCCTCCAAGTCCTGGGCCACCTCAAGTTTAATGTCTGTGTTACCTTTCTCCATCAGACAATAAGAAGAGAACCTATTTGAGTACCTTAATGATATCATAATTAAGTGATCTTGGGCTCGTTGGCTTTGTTGTGTCGAGATGCTTGATTTGATTATATGTTTGTCATATTTGGAATTCATTTGAACTTCTAGTTGGGAAACAAAGACTTCCAAAAAAAAAAATTAATGGTTCGATCTACGCTTGATTTGACTCAAATTGGACCAATTTTGGTGTCATTGAGTTACTCTCATTGAGTCCGTCAGTTGGATTATAAATTTGCTGAAATTGGAGTTCTAAATGACTTTTAATTAGAGTTTGGATGTTTCTTACTGAAAAATACACCGAGATCCATGTTGATACCTCGAGATTCAGGTCAAATGACAACTTTTGTTTATGACTTATTAAGTTTTTTTCATGAAATTTAATTTTAAGTAAACAATTTTTTTAGTGTTTTTAAATTATTTTTTTGTTAAAAAGTTTAAAAAATACTTAAAATATTATTTTTAAGCAACCACCTACATTATTGGTCAACATTAGTATCGGTCGTCATCTCCACCATCCTACCAACAAAAGACAAGATCAAACATGATCTGAGTTGTTGGAGTATAGTATATAAGGAGAATGGAAAATAGAATCTATTAAAGTTGAAGTAAATAAGGTTTAATATAGTAAAAAACTAAGGGGGTGTTTGGCAGTCGAATTTAAGCAAGATTTACATATTATTTAACATAAATCTAGCCTAATAAAAAAATCCAAAAAATTATATCCACTATTAGTTAAATCTAATTTTCTTCGACTTCCGTTACTTGCATAAATTTGGATTTATCAAATCTAATTATCACGTGCATTTAATAGATTTAGCTTAGGAAGAAAGTTAGTCAATTGAATTTACGCCAAGCACAGTAAACAAATTTAATGGATTTAGCCTTAAATTGAACCAAACACTATCATAAATTTAAAGCATTTGGAATTGACAAATCCATATTTACCATATTTTCTAAAACCTATTCAACTAAAATCCTAATTGCAGCCAAGCACCCCCTTAGACAATAGAATTATACTTTGATGTGAAAAATAATTACAACACTCTCAATTCTATTACATTAAATGCTTATGAGTATAATAGATGCATGATGCACATGAATTGCAGTTGATATGATAGTGTGGATTCAATTTCAACATGTGACAATAAAGATAAATGTCAAAGAAGGGCCTTTGTTGTTATATGTTATTATCAGACATCTATATCTTGCTAGCGAATGCTAATGATGTCATCTCCTCAATGACCACCAATGTCAATTGTTACTACTTCCACCGTCATCATCATATAAATCAACTTATTTGATATTTAATAAAAAATAAAAATAGTTTAAGATACTAAACTCATATTTATTTATAACAAAATTGTAAAGCCAAAGCCAATGGATAGGTTTCAGGTCATGCCGTGAGGCAACCAAGCAACTAGCAAGATAGTTTAGTCAAAATTCCTATCCAGACAGCCAATCTAAATTGCTCAACCAATACTAATCGATCATCCCAACTTAGCCAACTCGCTCAGAAAACCAACCAGACCAAATTACATGCTCCAACTAGACTGTATCCTTAATGAGACTTCTTTTTTTTTATTAGACAACTCATGGTTACCGACTAGACACCAAGTGTCGCAACGATAAGACTGCAAGCTGGTTGTGATGTGGAATGGCTACAAATGCAAAAATAAAATTTAACCAAACAACCTAATTTGTATGTAGAGTCTACTATTTAACTCTCAATTTTTAAATAAAAATAAAATTCTAACATATAAAATTAAAATTTTATTAAATTAATCTTTTTACTATTCCCAATCCATTCAACGAGGTTGTCTTCTTTGAACGGTCCACAATGGCTTCCATCATGTAGATCACAGAGTTTTATCCTCAAATGGTATAATTATTTTACTTATTTCTAAACTTAAAAAGGAAAAAGAGAGTAGAGTAGAGAGTAGACAACAGGCTTTTGAAAGAAGGGAGAGGTCAGGGGTAGTCATGCAATAATGCAAAATTTAGGTCAAAAGCCTATACATAGAATTGTTGACTTAAAAAAATAATAAATATAAGCCCCATTTAACAGCTAAATTTTACATGTCCAATTAAACAAATATGATAATATTTATATAAATTATAATCAAACTACATTATATACTCTAAAATGCAGGCACAAAACTCACTCATAACACTATGCTCTCACTTATTTGAAGAGCGAGTATTTAACGAGGACACCAGACGTAAATTTATTTAAAATAATCCTCCACTATTTAAATGGAATTAATTTTTCATTAAAGATTATCAAAACTCAATTTTATTATAATTAATGATTATTTTGATATTTATATAAATTATGAGATTAAACTACATTTCATTTAATTTTTTGCCCCTCATTTAAAATTTTAATTTTGCATTGATTTGATTATAAATCCGTACGCTCTTGTTATCAAAATTAGTTGGGAGATGTACGACTACCACCCAACTACTCACCAACTTTAGAGGCGCCTAAAGCATTCATTTGCATAGGTAAGAGGAGGCGGGGAGCTCTTCAAATTAAAAATTGAGATTTCAAAAATATTTAAATCAGTAATTTTTAATTAATTCTCATTAATTGTCTCTTCAGGGCACCTCCAGCATATTAAATAATATGTCGATAAACTAATTAAAAATAATCTGCTGATAATTTAAATGCGATGATTATTAAAAAATTTTATTCTTTTTAGAAAGTGAGACCGTTGCCAGAAAGTTGTCATCGCAACACTGCTTTCAGCGTTTTCAAAACTCATAAGTTGTTTAACCAAACAGTTCTGATGCGTTTTTAAAATGTCACCACACCACAAAAAAAGACCTAAAGTTTCACTTTTCAAAAAACAAAAAACATTAATTTTGTTGACTAATCTTTTCTTAATAAATTAATAAATTATAATTTATCTACTTGTATTTATTATATTAATTTGTTTCGCGGGTGGATATCATTTATCAATATCAGTCTTGATAAGATTATTTATATATTTATTTCAAATCCGACAAATTTGTTGAATTTCTTTTCCACTACATCGCCATAGTAACAATAAAATAAAATAAAATAAAATAAAAAAAGGTTTAATTAATTACACCTGGTTTTAATAGAAGGAATAATCTCAAAAGTCAATTTTACAAACCTGAGAAAAATTCGAAAAACTGACAAAAAAAAAAAACCTGAATCGAGATTAATAACATTCACCCCCAAATTTAAAATAATAAAAGCTTCAGTTACCACGGCAGAATAGCTTAAACAAAAGCACTACCAAACACCAACCCCTCTTACCAGGTAACAACAACCACTCACCCTACCGACCGCCTGTCAATCGCGCCACGCTGATCTGAAGGCCCAGACAACATCACGCCGTCGATCTCCTCCTCCCCTCCCCATGATTCCGGCCGTCTTCCTGATGAAAACCGCCTGAAAGCCCCGAGCCCCGCCGGCGTTACTTCGGACGATCCATCCACCGGCGTCGCCGCCGACGGCCTTCCCGACCATGGAACAGTCTTTTTTGGGAGCGTCGATGACGCCTCATCATCCTGTTCGTACTCACGAGTTTCCGATCGGTGGCATCTGAAAATCCACATCAGCCTCGCAAAGTAACCGCCGGATCTTCGATTCCTGAGATCCTTATCAATTACTGCAGACGGCGCCGACGATGCCGGCCGGATGTGATGATTCCTCTCCCTTTCCCTGTCGGAAAGAACTTTCCCGAAACAGGATACCTTCGGCGATCCTGGTTCCGGCGGTGGAACCGCCGATTTCCGATCTCCGCTTGTTTTCTTCTTTTTGGGCAGGGTCGATCCTTTGGGGAGTCGGCGGGCACTGGAGCCGAGATAGCTGGAGTATCGGATCTTGTTGGGGAGTGCGATGATTGGGGCTTTGGGTTTCAGCTTGCCGGAGAAGCGCTGGGAGGTGGATGTCGGCTGCTGTTGCTGCTGCTTCTGATTTGCGTGCTGGGATTTGGGATTCGTGTTCCCCTTTGTGGAATCATCCCGCTCGTAGACCGCGTTGATGTCGGTCCAATCGATGTCTTCCCCGATCCGAATCTGAATGGACTCAGCCGGCATATCGGGGTCTTCTTCGAGCCGCTTTGGGGCCGGATCTTCGCCGCCGATCATGGTCTCGCATGCCACCTTGAAGTCGCTCCCACAGAGGAGCGTCTCAAGGTCCACCTGAGGCATTTGATGAGATTACGCAGAGAGAGAGAGAGAGTGTGTGGGGACGTTGGGGTAGGCGCGCGGTTAGAATATAAAGGCGGAGTAGAATGAAGACGGAGCTGACGGCTTTAAGAGATTAGAAGGTAAAGAACGAATGGCTCTGATTTGCAGAGACGATTTCGTGAATGATTTTGCAATTGTCGCCTTTGGATTTTGGAAGTCCGAGTCGTAAAGTGAAAAAAAAAAAGGGTGTGAAAGTCGATGTTTTGTGACGAGTCGGATTTCACTTCGTGCAATTTTAAATTTTTACTAAGGGTTTTCTTGTAATTTTTACTAAACCGGATAAAATCCAATACCCCTCAATTATTATGTATTTACATAAAATATAAACTCTAATTTTCTATGCATGCCACATAATAAATTGATTTTACTGTTAAATCTTAATTTATCTTTGAATCACACTCCAAGAAATATAAGAGAGAGAGAGAGAGAGGGAAGAGTGAATAATAATGCATAATAAATTATATTGTTGGATCATAATTTGTCCTTTGTGAATCATGCTCCAAGAGTTAGAGCCGAATGAAGAAGAGAATGAGAAGAGAGAAGAATAAGCTTGAATTTTTTGTAAAGAGAATTGAGGGAGTGGTCTCTTTATTTGTATTTTTTGTGTTGTACTTATAGATACATTTTTTGTCCAATTACAGAAAAGAGAAAATGGCCATAAAACTGCTCTTAATGTTTCTAAGACTCTAATTGATTGTATTAATTTTATGACATATATACATTTCAATTTGAATTTTAACATTGACGACAATTAACTTGTTCGTTGATGGAAGTCAGTCGATTGAAGCGATCGGCGGTCGCATGGCGTTCTTACTCGGTGTCATTTGACCCGATCGAACAGAGTAGTCAGTTGTTAGGTGGTTGTTCGGTTCAGACACGGGGTTGGTCAGTCTAACGTGATCCGTCGGCTTTTTTTGTTGAGTAAGTCATGGCTCATTTTCTGTTTGGCTCAAGACTTACAGAGCTTGTGTCTTCGTCAGCTTGGTTATTTCGTCGTTTCAGTCAGATCTCCCAATCTTGTAAGGTCTTAGGCATATCTTATTGTAGCTTATGTTGGGTATCGGGTGAGACTCGTTGTCGAGATAATTTACGCCTAACTTTTGGCCAGTCTTGTCGCTACTAAGTGGGGAACCATCTCCAGAGCTTGAACATATCCCGAGTTTAGAGACATGACTTCATGTTTTGCTTTGAATCGTCAGTTGATTGCTTACCTCGAAAGGAGGCTTTTACATTGTGGTCTTTTGTTCTCCTTGAGATTTGAGCTGGTATTTTTAGTGTATAAATGTACCAATTGTGTTAACATTTTCCAATATTTTTGGCTAAAATAATATATTCATGGCCTCCTTAGTACAAGAAATGATATGGGGAGAGAATACATGATGTTATATTTTTGTCCATGCTTTAGTAAGAGTTGTTTACAGTATTCTAGTTATTTTATAGGTACGGGCCCATCGATCGGTTGCACTTTAACTCGTTCAACAAAGCTTATATGACCTCAAATTGACAGAGCCGGTTCGAACGGCTAGTCTTAGTCGG
>NEWO01000002.1:9770696-9780942 GCA_003013225.1 Phalaenopsis aphrodite | reverse complement strand
ATTTTAAAATTTACAAGCATAAATAAGCCTAAAATCTATGTAACTATCTTCAAAAATTAATCTTTTATCATTATAAATAATTATAAATATTTTTTATTTTTTTTATATTAAATTGGCACTTCTTCATTAGTTTTAACATTTTATTTTACTATTTAAATAATACATAAAATTAATTAGATTTCTCAATTTGACCATTTCAAATAATCCCATTAGGGGAATGGTGGCTTTAGGTGGGACCCATAATTTTATTTTCTATAAATTCTCTAATTTTTTTTTTATCTTGGAAATATTAATGATTAAAACTAAATATTATTTGCACATATATTTTAATGGATCTCATTACTTGTACAGATCGGGATCCAGATCTTGCAATCATTTTTTTCCTGCAAATGACGTATTTTGCCCATAATTATACCAATTATTAGCCTAATATACAAAGCTATCAACATCATATTATAAATGATGTTGTGCTACGCATGGGCCTAAAAAATAAAATAACTAAAATTTATTAAAGAGACTTCGTGCTTGGGAGAAAATATTACGTGCGTAGTCTGGACGTGCAATCGATGGAGTGGATTCGCCCACACCGCTGTGCACAGTGGCATGGTCGAATTCGTCTGCACATTCAAATTTCCGGACGCAATATTGTTTTTCTGCGATGGAGCTCGAGATTGAGCACATTTTATAACTCGCTATGTTTTTTGAGTATGAATAGAGTGGACTTGCTTGATTGTCAATCTATTCAATTAATTTTGTAGACTTGTTTGTAGCCTCATCTACCAAACCATGAACTGTGATTCTCATCCGCCCATCATGCTTTTAAAGACCAAAACCTTGGATTTTTTTCAAGGTCAGAAAAGTTGCCTTCCTTGACTTTAGCTTTTATGGATTGTTAGAAAATGGGAGGCATATGATTAGGGGTGATTGTTCAAATTTAAATGATAAGCTTTGACAACAATTGACGTCATGAGTCAAACAACCACTTAAGATGAAGTGATGATGGTAAACAAAAGTATAAAGGAGCACACACGAACGCATGCACGCACGACCCATTTATATTTACCTACATACTACACAATTCTTATGTATTTAAGTATCTTACGCCTAAACATTCATATTTACATGCATATCACGTAAATTTTTAACATCATGTCAAAATATCATCGTCACTATCTCTTAAAATGTGAAGTGTGTGTTTTCATGCATAGATTTATGATAGCAATGTGTTATCAGTGTAGATATAAAAGTTTGGGTGTTAGGTATGTAAGTAGATGAGAATTGTGTGATATGTACCTAAATTTCCCAAAATAAAAGAAATAATATGAGATATCGTTGAATATTTCAGCTGTTGAAGACATTTCGAACGAACTAGAGTCACTTCATATGGTAAAAAGGGGTATTAAAATGAAGTCCTGAAAATCTCCATTTTATTTTCCGACACAAATGCCTAATTTTTTATCATCAAACCCACCTAATTAGCCTCATACATCGGCACAGCTAGCAATAAAACTAAATGTTTAGTTTATTTTCTCAACAAACAGTGAAATTCAAAAACATTAAGTAATAATTTATGAGAGAGAGCCCTAGCCCAATCTGCATTAGCAAAAGCCTTGAGTTCTAAGTTTCCTCTAATTATTGGCAAGCCGAGAGCAATAGTGCCTGTAGATATCTGAGAATGTGTTTTAGGACACGAGACAATGCAGTGCCCATTCTGGTGATTAGAAGTCAATGCATGATATCTAAAATTTCAGTTTATTATCCCAACAAATAGTGAAATTCAAAAACATTAAGTAATAATTTATGAGAGAGAGCCCTAGCCCAATTTGCGTTAGCAAAAGCCTTGAGTTCTAGGTTTCCTCTAATTATTGGCAAGCCGAGATTAATAGTGTCTGGTAGATATCTGAGAATGTATTTTAGTACACGAGACAATGCAGTGCTCATTCTGGTGTTTAGAAGTGAATGCACACAATCGTTTGAAGCCTCCTGTGGTCAAGGAAAGTCGTGGTGTTCTCCTACGCGCAATGCAGGAAAGTTAGGGTTCGGGATGTCCTTTTCATGCCATAGCTTAAAGCAACTGTTGGCAATGAATTTTGCACTAAATGGCCGATCAAAATACTCAAATTTGAAGTTATGGGACTACATTTAAGTCATATAAAGTCTTTTGTAGATTAGAGATCGAGAAAATCCTCCGTTGGGCACTCCAATATAAATAAGGGTTTTTGGGGCTCGACCGACACCGAGGCGCCCAAAAATGCCTTCTCGGTCTTTTAAAACTGAGCCCCTGGAAGTGTAGCACCAGCAGCCCAAAATAGTTCAAAAATAGCCTTTTACCCAAAAAAGTAGGTGCTACATCCATGGCATCTAGGAGCCATAATCCCCAACGCATAGTCGTTAGGCTCAATTCGTTGCTCGGTCTTAACTCGCGAATCTCTTGAACCGATTGAAACGCCGCAGAAACGTCAGTTAACCGCCATGGACCGGGTCTAAAGCCAAAAATGGGATTCTCGCCTAGAGCTTTTGTGGTCACGTGTTGTCATTGTAGCCTTCCATTATGACCTATGTGGTCAATTGTTGTTATTGTAGTCTTCCACTATGGTCTCTGTAGTCAACTGATGCTCTTACAGCTATGGTAGCTTCCGATTACAAGCAATATGGTTAATTGTTGTAATTACAACCTTCCACTGTAATCTTTGTAGCCAACTAACACTTTAGTAGCAACCCACTTTGGCCTGTGTGGCTAGTTTTTATTGTAGCTTCCCACCATGACTTAAGTAGCCGACTGTTGTCATTACGGCCTCCCACTACGACTTTCATGGCCAAATGTTATTGCAGCCTTCTACTACAACCTATGTAATTTATTGTTGTCTTTGCAGCCTTTCACTATGGCTTATGTGATTAACTATTATCATTACAACCTTCCACTAGAATCTATGTGGTCAACTATTATCCTTGTTGCCTCCCACTATGACATATGTGGTCAACTGTTATCATTGTAGCCTTCCATTATGACCTCTGTGACTAACTGGCGCTCTTAAAACCATCAATCTTCTATTAAGGCCCCTGTGACCAACTGACGCTCTTATAACGACCAACTATGACCTATGGAGCTAACTGCTACTGCGTTTTTCAACTACAACCTATCTAGCTAACTGCTACTGTAGCATATAACTATGACTTATGTGACCAACTACGACTTATATAATTAGTTGCTACTACAACTTCTAACTGTGGTTTATGTGGACAACTGATGCTATCACAATACCGTCTCCTGTTTTTATGGAAAACTAACACATTTATAGCAATCAACTATAGCCTTTGAGATCCACTATTGTTATCATCACCAAAAATTATATTTGGTATAGCCTAACCATGATTATCAGACTTGAATAATTATTGTACATTTGTGATTGTCAATATTGTAATCTCATCTTCTCTAATTCAGATGAAAAATTGGCATACGTACTTACAGTCATACAGTGGATTACTTCGACTAAATTAGGGTCTTGTGGTTTTTTATCTTTCCAGTGTTTTTCCACATTAAAAATCATGTTGTCTCATCATGTTATTTTTCTTTTATCTATGTGCATATTAGATATTTGTGCAACGCTAATACATTAAATTATCACTCTACCACCGTGAATCTTCCGACACATAACAAAAGTAAAGTTTATAAACTCATAATTAGATCATGATGTTATAAATCTGATTGTTGAGTCATGTGTATTTGCCCGGTAAACTTCTCATATTTTCATATAAATGCAACAAATCAAAATAAAAAAAAAGCATATAAATATATATTTACATTAATCATTAATTGCCTCTTTCACTATGCATATTCCTAACTATAAGAAACTATAACAAATTCTATGAAAAAGTGTGATATATGAATATTGTTCTAGAAAAGTAGACCCTTTTGGAAAAACCATAGAAATTGTTTAAGTAATTAATGAAGTGTGTAAAGCATATGTTTTTTTCGCACAATAATTCAAGTTTCATTTTAACAAACAATTAAAATCGCCCCCTAACCAACAAAAAAATTATGAGAGTATGCGTTACGTAGGAAAATTTTATAGAATTCCAGCTTCTAAGTCTTTTATATAAATGAGAAGGCAGTAGAAGCTACGGGACAAATAGATAGTGTGCAACTGTGGACTATTCTAAGCTTTGGTTAATAAGGACATTTGAAGGGCTGCCTTCTAGAGTTATGTAGGTTTCTAGAAGGTGAAGGGAAGTAAATCAGCTGAGTAAGAATTTGTAAGTGCTAGGGAAGATGGGTGTTTTAATATATAATATAATAGTAAGGAGTTTAACAAAAAAAATTAGGGGGATGACTGCAATGGTCTCATTCATACAAAGAATTAAATTTCACTTATAATTTTTTTTAGTGACATTGAGATTATTTAGCCAAATCATCAATTATGCTATAAAATGATTCATATTGATTCTTTTGAGTATTGATCATATTTGATGAGATGAATTTTATGATGATCTTTCAAAACCAACATTACAGCCTATGATTTTGCCACGGAGATTGATGAAGTGGCAAAAAGAAAGAAAGTAGGATTCTATTTCGTTTTTTGGCATGAGAATCTATTTTTTCTAATATTAATCCCAAGCTTTTTTTTAGGATAGATCTGCAATTGTGAAGGTTGCAACAATTTTTATTTGAACTACTTTTCTACTACGAAACATATCGCTGCAAATTAAACATTTTAGCGTTGTCTGAAAGTCCTCGTTTTCCTCACGTTAAGCCTCGTCAAATAAAACTGCGTGCCGCGCGCCGGAGCGTTCGTTGCGACATGTCTTTTACTATTTTATATAATTTACCTTGGGGAACATTTACACTAATTTAATAGATCAGGGTCCAAATGCAAAACTTTCTCTTTTTCTTTTTTTTAATGAGAAATCGTTTTGGTGTAAATATTATATTTGTTTATGGAGATCAGTAATAGGGGACAAATGTATCCAAATTTATGCTCAAACACCTCCCCTCGCTACACATATGCACAAACTTTATATTATATTTTATGAATCTTAATAATTATGTATATAACCAAGTGCATCAATATTGATACANACAAAGAATTATATTTCACTTATAATTTTTTTTAGTGACATTGAGATTATTTAGCCAAATCATCAATTATGCTATAAAATGATTCATATTGATTCTTATAAGTATTGATCATATTTTATATTTGAATATCTTATTGATCTTAAATTGAGGTATGTATGTATGTATGTATGTATGTATGTATGTGTGTGTATATATATATATACATATATTACTAAGAGATGGATCTGGTAGCAGAATATCCCAAAACTAGCTTGATTTTTGGATCACATTACATTTGTTCTTTTGACCATAAAGGCTGAAATTTCTTATCACTATAAGGAAGTTGTGGAGAGCATCTACCAATCAGACAGGGGTTATTTGGATGAAGACGCAATTGTCTAAATATTTTGAAATGAAGGAGTTGGTTGAAGCTCACAAAATCCATGGTATAGAGACTCTGTGTGACGATAAAAGTATAAAAATTTAGCTCTCACAAAGAGCATAATATCAGAAAATGTTGAAAAATTTTGGGGTTGAAGACAAGAGTAAGGTGATAAGTCTATCCATCGCATCTCACTTTCAATTGAATTTAAATCAGTATTCTAAAGTTGATCATGACATAAAAGATATGTGATTGGTTCTTTATGTTAGTGCAATGAGCAATATGATGTATGTTATAGTTTGTAGTAGACCTGATATTGCACAAGTGATTGGTTTTGTGAGTAGGTTCATGCATAATTCTGGACGAAATCATTGAAATGCTGTGAAGAGTATTTTTAGGTATCTGAAGGGTATATTTGATGTCGACTTGTTGTTTGGGAGGTAGTCATATATTGTTGATTTGTGTAAGGCCACACTGATTCAGACTATGCGTGTGATATAAATAGTTGTGGGTCTATAACTGACTATTTATTCATATTGGTAGAAGATCAAATCATTTGGAGATCATTATTCAGCCTTTTGTTATTTTATCTTCTAAGGAGGGTGAGTAATGGCAGAGACAAAAGCAATGAAGAAAGTAATATGGATTTAGGGCCTACCATACGACTTGAGAATTAATCAAGAGCATCTGACCATATCATGAGACACTAAAGTGCGATATTTTTGGCCATGAATCCACTTCATCATGCCCACACCAAGCATATTGATCTGAGATAACACTGTTCTAAACTTGATTGATGACGATAATGTTATGTTGAAAAGGATAAACAAGAAGAATTTGGCGTACATACTCACAAAAGTACTACCAATCCAAAATGTCACTTATTGAAGAAGTTTGGCGAACATCTGAGCTCATGATTAGTTGCCCATTTGGGCATTTTGAAGAACTACAAGAAACTTGATTCCTTCGAGAGGAGTGGTTTGTAGGCAGACATCATGATGCAGTCGTTTTATTGTTGGAGCTCGTTTTGATCATCTCTCATTTATCTTGAAGTGAAAGACTAGTTTAAGATTATTGTATTAGTGGCTTATTTGTAAAAAGTAGTAAATATGTTATTTCTCTATTTTCTTTTTAGTTGTAAGCAACTTATTTAAGCTTTTTCTTTTTATCTCCTCACTTGTTGATAGTGGAAAAAACTTTTATGGACGTAGTTGCATCGTGTTTAATTGTTTATTTGTTGTGTGAATTTGTTTTCTACATAACAATTAAAACATTTTTTATATTGTTGACTTATCTCATCAAAATAGTCACTCGAAGTTTGAATTGTTCTGAATTAATCCTAAATTTTCTAAATCATTTTTTGCATCAAGATTCAAGTTTGATGAGATGATGTTTCATAACCAACATTACAGCCTATGATTTTGCCACGGAGATTGATGAAGTGGCAAAAAGAAAGAAAGTTGGATTCTATTTCGTTTTTTGGCATGAGAATCTATTTTCTCTAATATTAGCCCAAGCATTTTTTTAGGATAGATCTGCAATTGTGAGGGTTACAACAATTTTTATTTGGACTACTTTTCTACTACGAAACATATCGCAGCAAACTAAACAATTTAGCGTTGTCTAAAAGTCCTCGTTTTCCTCACGTTAAGCCTCGTCAAATAAAACTGCGTGCCGCGCACCGGAGCGTTCGTTGCGACATGTCTTTTACTATTTTATATAATTTACCTTGGGGAACATTTACACTAATTTAATAGATCAGGGTCCAAATGCAAAACTTTCTCTTTTTCTTTTTTTTAATGAGAAATCGTTTTGGTGTAAATATTATATTTGTTTATGGAGATCAGTAATAGGGGACAAATGTATCCAAATTTATGCTCAAAGGCCTCCCCTCGCTACACATTTGCACAAACTTTATATTATATTTTATGAATCTTAATAATTATGTATATAACCAAGTGCATCAATATTGATACATCACAAATAAATTTTCATCAAACGGCACGAATCTCAAGGCATGATATGAATCTTGAGATAATATATTGAGCGAGAAACATTCAAATATTAATTAAAGATCATCCGGAGCTTTGATTTCAATAAACTTATACTCAAGCTGACCGGCTCGATGAGACGGACCTAATGATATAAAAACTAGTTCAATTTGAATCAAATTAAGCCTGGATCAAGTCATTAAACAACTCTTGGAAGATTTCTGGACACATTTGGAAGGTCATACGGATGTCGAATTTGGAAAGTTTATAGTCGAATCGAGTGTCTTGACAAGACGAATCCAACGAGCCAAGATCACTCAATTTTTGCATCGTCAAGGCACTCAAATGTCTATCAAACTTTGTTTGATCGTAAGAAGCTATATGGACCGTTCGATCAAAATGATTCATATTCCAGCATTAATGACATCTAGAGCATTATAAATAGAACTCTACCCCTCTCATGGGAGGAGTGCAGAAGCCTTAGGAAAAAATTTCAGGCTTTGAGAAGTAATTGATGTCCAGCACCACTGTCGACCGTCGTCGACCACAGCCAACCTTCGACGACCACTACCGATCGTCGTCAACCACCGCTGATCTTCTTCAAACACTGTTGATCGTCATCGACCACAAATGTTATAAATGAGTGGAGAATCATCTCGTACCACTCAAGTGAACACTCCAAGCTCCTGACATTGAAAGATAATGCCAACATACATAAATTCTTAAAAGACCTATGAATCATTATTTGCAACAAATGTTTAGGGTAATTTTGATTAAGAAGTCTTGACCTAAAATTACAACAAACATTACAAAAATCTTATAAAAATAAAATATTCATTTTGATTAAGAAATCTTGACCTAAAATTTTCAAAATAAAATAAAATTCCTTGACATGACATGGCTGCTATATTCATATGAAAACATTGCATCATAACATATTAGATGTAGGGGAAACAAAGGGAGGGGTTCAGGGGGGACAATTGCCCCCTCCTCAAATTCAGATTTTTGCTTATATAAGAGGGCAATTTGGTCCTTTGCTCCTTATGAAATATCAGTTTTGTCTCTCCTAAAATATTATTTTGTCCTCATTATTTAGCTCCTCCCACGTTAGGTCTAGGGATGTAGTTTACCACCCCTCAAATAAGAGGTTAGTTCTTCCGTTGATTATATTATTGCTATGTACAAGCAAAAGCTTTAGTCCCATATTAGAATGAATATTTTTATCCACATAAAAAAGTATTGAGTTGATGCCCCTAGTGTGGCTTTGCCCGTGTACATGACCATTGGTTGATGATTATTATAAGCTTTTCATTTTCATAAGAGGATAGATAAGGAGTTTGATATTTCTCGTTAGATTAATATATATAAACTCCAACGAAGATTTTTTTTTTTTTTTGGAATTTTCATTTATTATATATAGTGTCATTTATTGTTCTTGCTAACGATCTTCATCGTTTTCTTCATCAACATCATAAGACAATCGGATAACATGAATACTTATCAATAATCAAACTTCCATTGAACACATCACCTAACAACTCGAACTAAGCTTTAGGCTCCTCGTGTTTGACCACTTATTTCTATCCTATCCTTTTCTTCTCAATTACATTTCTTATCCTCTACATACTTATTTAGAATTTGTTTAGGGTAATTTTCTCGCTACGTTATTCTTCAACTAACCATTACAACTGTGTTTCATTATTGTTTTCTTATTCGTTTGTAGAAATTTCTGTAGCGAGAAACCATTTTCTACAACTAATTTATCAAAAGTAAGATGAGAGTAAAGAATGTTGAATATTTTGAAGAATGAAAATATTTAAAGTGCACTACGTAGTCTCAAAACAATTATCTTTCCCATAAGGGCTTACAATCATTTTACCAAAAATTGTAGTGGCCACAAATAAATCTTAAATGTATCTTTAATATTATTAGCCTTCCCTCCATTCTCTCTCTCTCTCTCTCTCTCTCTCTCTCTCTCTCTCTCTCTCTCTCTCTCTCTCTCTCTCTCTCTTAATTTTTAATTCAAAGAGGCTACATGACTGCCTTGGGTTGACCACAAATTGAATAAAGACAAACCACTAATCAAACATTTATCTATTTTGTAAGCTAACTCAATCCCTTGTCCTCTTGAAAAGTGATATAATCATTTCATTAGATTGATTATATATATGTATATATTGTGGTGACTTAGAAAGTGTTGGGCCCAATGCATGGCTATATGATAGTTGAGGTACTCAACACACCCCTGATTATTTTCTAATAAATTAAGATTAAAATTTTATAATATTTAAAATAATTGAGTATTTAACTATCAGTGTGTTCTCTTAAAGTAGATTGGTAGATGTCAGTGATTCATATAATTTTCTTAAATTTAATATTATATATCTATGACTGTGGTTATTTCACAAGAAAATATTACGTACGGGGCAATCGCAAGGTCGAGTGATAGTCTGGATAAGCCACCGAGCCACACACGGTATTGTATTTGAACCGTCATTTGAACTTGCGGTCAATCACACATAATAATTTCTATTCATATATGGTTCCTTTATTTGTCAAACACCCATGTTAACATTGACTAAAAAAAATATTGAATTTTTCTCATATTCTTAGGACTAATTCTAGCTCTTTTTTTTGTTTTTTATTTTTATTTTTTATTTTAAAAACATATTTATTTAATATTTTTTACATATTTTCATATCTTATTTTTAAAAAATATTTCAAACAACAAAAAAATTATTCTGAGTACTTTTATATATAATTAGAGATATGCCAATACATAAAAAATGTTGTATTGTAAATAGGCTAATTTTGTAT
>NEWO01000002.1:9737377-9766234 GCA_003013225.1 Phalaenopsis aphrodite | reverse complement strand
AATCAACTCAAATCAAAATACTCAAACTCAAACAACGAGAATGCTTTGTTGGTTAAATATTGTTAATCTCAAAAGTAATCAACCCCAAATGCTATCTAGGCATTTTAAAAGTGTGCAAATACTTTGCACGTTATAGAATCTATAGTTTCAAAAATAGATTTGAGTGTTAAATTAGACATGCCGTATGAGTGGGTTGCCTTGCCTATAGAGCGAGATCATATCCCACTTTAGCCGACTGATCATCCTCTCCATACGGACCGGAGTTGATAAGATTAAGCCCCTCACTGACTAGAGTTGATATGACTAGCCTCTTCTTAAACGCTCAAGCAACTGAACTTAATTATGTTATAAAATACGAATTTTAATCAATTTGTCGATAATAAACGTGTTGAAAGTGAAACTCAATCAGATGGTTTAAATTATAAAAATTTAAAAATGTTCAAATGAAAAATAATATTATCAAACGCTTGAATCAAAAAACTTAAGTAGCATTCGCAACTTTTTGTTGAGGGTGACAGACTTAAGATTAACTCAAGCTCACAAAAAGCAATATCAAATCATGCATATTATTAAATTCACAGTCAAAGTAATTTGTCATTAAGGACGTGATTAGAGTTCTATATCTGTATAGTTTGACCAATATGCTCTATAAAAGAAGTGATTACGATCATGGCCTTTTGATCAGACGATTTGATGTCAAATGACAACATTATATCACAATCACAATTATAAGTCATATGCCATCAATAATTTTTTCATTACGTTTTGAATTATAAAATATATCTGATAGGACACGACACTCTGTAAACTATCGTCAACTTAAATTTGTTCCTATAGACAAACATATGTCCCGAATCGAAAAAATTTCATTGGATTAAGCAACTCATGGTTGCTGACAATAATCCTTTCTATTAGATTAGGTCGGCTACTTCTATGACTTGATCAACCAAACCCAAGAAGATGGAACTATGAGATCTTAGTTGGGTTCATCATCATTCCTCACCTTATATGCTCTTTTGAAAATAGTGATAATTTCATTCTTTAAAACTTAAATTTGCTGCTACTATATGTACAGTGTGAATATGAGATTGCGCCTATGATAAACATAGAACACATCAAAAAATGCTTAGTAAAATGAGGACAAGGTGCTTACCTTCAACTTTTTTTTTATTTGCATAGTCATGTTTCTATTGAGCTCGTCTTATCCCATCATCCTTAATCACACGAGTTTTTTTTTTTTTTACAACAGATGCTGAAGACAGTCATAAACTATGGGAAGTAGCTGTGACTGTGTCAAACTGGGAGATCTAAAGCACAGTATCATTATTAATGCTGGTTTGTAGGCCCAGTCATATCTGTTTGTGTCAGCTTGTCTGATTCAGTGCTGTAAAAATTGCTTTTGTTTAATCTGTATTAATTTCTGCAGTAGAGTTATGTTATTTTATTCATTTATTTATCTATTTATTATTATTCTTATTACTGCTACAGAGTTTACTGTAGCGTTGGACTCGAATGCGACAGACCATACCTTAACTTTTGTCCAGAAACAAATTTTATTTGGTGAAACGCCATGAAAACAATCTATGAAGGTTTTTTTAGTGATGATAAATTGGATGTTTACATTTACTGAAAAATATTTTATTTTGTAAAAATTTAAAATAAAAAAAAAATTGTAACCTTTGTTACTCATCAATGGTTGCCTAGTAGCATCAATTTCTTTTAAATTTTGAATAACATAATTACATTTGACATTAAAACATAAAAATATAAAAATTCTGAAAAGACGGTCTCTATTATGCCGCCTCCAAGGGTTATGAGAAATAGGGGTGACATCTCAACTCAATTCAAACCCAACTTAAAAAAATCACATTAGATTTGACCCAAATAATTTTCAGGTTGGGTTTGGTTAAGAATCTAAACCCCTTTAATTTTTTGAGTTAGGTTCAAGTTGACCAGTCAATCGTAAACTGACTTGGAATCGACTTGTCAACCCAAATTTGACCTAAGATTGACTCTACATTGACCCGATTTTGACCCAAATAGTTGTTATTTCTTACGTTAAACGAGTTATATGAATCGAGTTTGGGTTGACGGGTTGAAGACAGGTCATGTTCGAGTTTTCTTTCTGACCAGTTTAATATTCAGGTCGAGTTTGGATCAAACAATTTTAGGTCGGGTTAATTTCAAATCAGGCTCAGACCCGACCCTACAAACCCAATTAGAAAAAAGTCGAAAAAAAAAAAAGAGAAAACTGAGTTGAATGAGCAGCTTTCATACGAGAGTTTTGCATCAACATATCAGAGAAGAAGAGGCATCATTCCAAGAAAATCCATTTTCTTAATTAAAAACTCATGAGTATTAATTTCCAGACAAACAAATATTATTGTAATGTTCGGGTAAAAAAATGTAATATATAATTTACCCTCATGTCTTGCTCCCAAAACCCCTAGGGCTCGGTCTTGTAGAAATTGAATCTGCAAACTGCCTCCGAGATTCTGATCTTCTCTTCCTCCTAGCAGTACCAGCAGGCGCCTAATAACAATGAAAAAAAGGAAGATTTACATATATATCACTCAATTTTTTTGTATTGACATATCTAACAACTATACTTCAATTTTTACATAGATGCCACTTCTCCTGTGCATGAAAAGGTGTATTTCACTTTTTAAAAGTTAAAATAATGGTATTTTTGATGTGATATGGGAGACTTAGGTGGCATAAAAATATGAATGTAATAATTAAAGTTTTGGTCTTAGATATGTAAATACATATAAACTGGGTGGTATGTATGTAAATCTCTCAATATTTTCACAGTTCCCTCATTGAGTGAGAATTTTCAAAGCAATAATAAGTGTAGGTGGCTGTCACAGATGCTATGGAACTCTCTGAATCTTACCTTCTGCTCAACTTTAAGTGAATCCTCCAGATCCTTCAATGCCGGAATTGATCCTGCTTCCATAACCCCCAGCAAGTTCTTCATTCGAACTCTCATTTGGAAAAGCTGAGCGACAAGTTGGCTCACCTGAATCAATCATGACAAGCAGCTCACTTTTAGTTGAGATTGAAAAGGAGCAAGTTTGATTATATAACTAAACAGCAAAAATAAAGGGCTAGCCACAGCGCTTATAAAACAAACCTGCTGCTCTGTTTTCCCAGATTCAGCAGCAATTCTCTTCCTCCTAGCTGGTGATTCGGCTAATAACTCCGGCTTTTCCCTTTCCTCTGCAACAAGAAAATAAATATGACGATGTCTGTAATAGAATCTATGCAAGATAAGTCAAATGATAATATAGAGGCTGCTGAACATAGGAGATAGATAAAAGGTTCATTATGGGGAAAAAAAATTCAGTAGGCAAGAAGAGAAAACAATACCAGGTGTCATTGCAGTTATCATAGATTCCATAACTTGTAGATTTTTCTCTGCTTCACGAATTTGAGCTGGAGTTACCTTACAAACCAAAAAGAGAGTTAAATACAAGTTGCGTGATGTCACATTTAAAAAGTCCATATATTATTGAAATTATTAATTTTCTGTAATGGACTAAATTAAAATCCATCCTGAAATATTTTACTAATGAAGATTATGGAACAAAATCAATTCCAAATCAAATTCTATGAAGGGATCTAGTGAAAATTTAGTTTCAAGAAGCTTGTAGGCCGTACTCAGCCGCTACCTTAGAACCTACGGAGCCTGTCATTAAGCTTGAACTCTTTGGTGGATTTTATGCGTGCATGATCCCACTTATCAACATCCAAATTACAAACACAATGTAAAATTTTACGCCTCAAGCATTAAACATGCGAACCAAAAATTCAGATATGCAAATAAATAAATTAATATATGGACTAAAAGGCAGTTCAGTGAATGCATGGAATCAAAATCTAAGCAGGGAGAAGTAGCTCTAGTTTTCAAGCAGGTAAAGAGATTATTATAAACAAAAAGAAATCATTTTTAACAATTATAAAGTTTCTATTTCAGCTTCCTCGTGCTATAACACAATTATATAAGTATAAGGGTAAATAAAAAGTCCAGAAATTGTACCTTGCCCATGCCTGGTATCATTCCAAGTACACGGCTCACAGAACCCATCTTTGCGACAGCACGTGTCTGCTTTAGAAAGTCATCGAAGTCAAATTTTGCACTCATGATCTTCTTCTGCAGTTCCTCTGCATCTTCCTGCCGCATCTGTTTTGACAATATAATTATTTAGGAACACAGTTAAATGCAAAAGAAAAAAAAAATATTTACACGTGGTACTCAATTCCGATCTATTTACATATCTAATACCTGAACTTTAATTTTTACATACAAGCGACCATACCTATGGATGAAAATGTGTATTTCACTTTCTAAAGTTTAAATAGACATGTTTTTTATGTGATATGAAAGATTTGGTTGGTATAAATGTAAAGTGCATAGTTAAGGTGTTCGATATGTAAATACATAGAAATTGGGTGGAATGTATGCAAATGCCGCAAATAAAAATGCAGAGAAAAGAAATACACTTACAACTTCTTGTGCCTTCTCCACAAATGATAGCACATCACCCATTCCTAAGATACGTCCGGCCATTCTATCCGGGTAAAAAGGCTCTAGATCCTCCAGCCGTTCCCCTCGACCTACAAGCTTAATTGGCTTTCCAGAAACCTGATAAATACATCAAATAAAACAGATATTTTGAAAAAAATGAATTACAACTTTTTTCAGGATGAAAAAGTTATCAACTTGCCAGCTAAAGCTTGTATGGTAACAGGATAAAAACCCAAAGTATTATGCTATAAGAAAATTAAAACATAAGTGGTTGGCTGCATCACATTCTCTCATATTTATAACATAAGTTTTTTGTTGAGAAATTAGGGCGAAGAAAAATAGGTATAGACACAAATCCAGAAGAACACAGAGATTTAACGAGGTTCAGCAAAGATGCCTACGCCATCGACAGCAAAGCGACGGCTTTTCATTAATTCAGAAAAGAGTACAGAATACAGAATATGGGATAAGACCTAGGGTTACATGCATGCATATTTATAACCCTAGATAGAGCAGAAAAAGAAACATTGAGTACAATATGTAATTGTCAAATTACTCATGTACCGCACCCCCAACTCACATAAGGAAACTCTCCTAATTTGGACAGAATCTTCCGCTCTGCTCAGCTCCAGCATATATCCCTTATATGGTATATGAGTCATACCTAACAAATCTCCACCTTGGCAAATATCCAGCCCCTTAGAAGAAATACATCATGGAGTTTATTACATACCATAAGTGAGTTGGGTCACCATGTTTCTCTAGCAACTGTAAACATTAAACAAGTCCATGCAAAGCAAGAACTTGTTGATAGTAACTAGCTTGGTCAACATATCAGTCCCATTTTCATCAGCATGAACCTTCTGCAACAATACTCGCCAGAAGCAATCAATACTCTGATCTTGTGATATCTGACATCAATGTGATTGGTTCTCGCATGGTACACCTGGTTCGTAGCCAGATAAATAGCACTTTGGCTGTCACAATGCAACTGAACTCCACATTGTTCAACGCATAGTTCCTTTACTAGCCCAGCAAGCCATAAGGCTTCTTTTACAGCTTCAATTATTGTCATGTACTCTGCTTCAGTTGTAGATAATGTCACAATAGACTGAATTGTTGATTTCCAAAATATAGACCCTCCACCAAGAGTAAAAACATACCCAGTTGTAGACTTCTGCCATCCAAATCACCAGCATAATTTGAATCGTACCCCACAACTGAAGGATCATTTTGTTGACTGCCAAAGATAATTTCATGTCCTACAGTACCTTTCAGATACCTGAAAATCCACTTGATTGCTTCCCAATATTGACTTCCAGGTTTAGTCATGTATTTGCAAACTTGACTAACAACATGAGATAAATTAAGACGAATACATATCATTGCATACATCAAACAGCCAACTTATGAAACATTTGTCATGTCTTTGATTTCTGTATCTGTCTTCGGACACTATCCTGAAAAAAGCTTAAAATGATTTGACAAATGAGTGCTTTCAGGCTTTGCTTTGCTCATCTCAAACTTATCCAGCACTGTCTCAACATAGCCTCGTTGAGATAAACATAATCGTCTTGAGCTTCTATCTAAATAATCTCTATTCCAAAAATCTTCTTCGTAGGACCCAAATTTTTCATGTCAAATTCTTGACTCAATAAAGCTTTTAAACCACGGACATCATTTATATTTTTTGCAGCAATCAGTATATTGTCAACATACAGTAATATAAAAATAATAGAACGATCATCAAGTCTCTTCACATAAACACAACAATTATACTCACATCGCTTGTAGTCAATCTGTATCATATAGGAGTCAAACCGCTTGTATCATTGTCCATACAGCGATTTCTTTAACCTGCAAACCATATTTTTTGCAGCAATCAGTATATTGTCAACATACAGTAATATAAAAATAATAGAACGATCATCAAGTCTCTTCACATAAACACAACAATCATACTCACATCGCTTGTAGTCAATCTGTATCATATAGGAGTAAAACCGCTTGTATCATTGTCCATACAGCGATTTCTTTAACCTGCAAACTAGATGCTCCTTTCCAGGTTGAGTGAACCCTTCTGACTGCTCTATGTAAATCTGTTCCTCCAAATCACCATGCAAGAAAGCAGTTTTAACATACATCTGCTCCAAATATAAATCCTAAATGGCTACTAATGCAAGCACTGCCCTGATTGAAGTATGTCTGACCACAGGAGAAAAGATTTCATCATAATCTATCCCCTTCTGCTATGAAAATCTCTTTGCTACCAGTCAAGCCTTGAATTTTTCCCTTTCTTTTTCTGATACTGTTGGTTTCTTTTTGTACACCCACTTGCACTCAATAGCCTTCTTTCTCTCAAGAAGCTGAACTAACTCCCATGTACGATTTTTCTGCAAAGACTCTATCATCTCAATCATTGCACCCAGTCATTTCACTTTCTCCTAACTAGTGATAGCTCCTTCAAAAGTGGTTGGAACATCACTGCTGATAAGAAGTGCACAAGAGACCAAGTCTTCATAACTCAATCTGCTAGAAGGTCTTATATTGGTGTGTCTCTGTCTGTCTCTAGCTAGATTATAATTCTGCAGATAATCTGGAATGAAATCGCCATGTATTTGATTTGAACTTTCAACTCTCTCAGTTGCCACTGAATGTTGTTCTAAATCCATCTGCACCGCATCTGAACTGAAATTTTCCCTGACACCTTGTCTTGATTTTGCTGCAACATAGACTGTTCATCAAAAACTGCATCTCTGCTGATCATCATCTTTATAATTGGATCCCAAAACTTGTATCTTTTCACACCTTTCTTGTAGACCAGAAAGATGTACTTGGATTTTGCATCAAATTTTGATCTTTCATCTGCAGGTACATGCACATAAGCAGGACAACAAAAAATCTGTAAATAATCGAAATTAACTGGATTATCTGTCAATACCTCTTCTGCGACCTTGCCACCCAACGATGCCCGAGGTGATCTATTGAGATGATAAAATGTCATATTCACAGTCTCTGCCCAGAAACTCTTAGGAAGTTCTGCATTCAGTCTCAAGCATCTTGCCCTTTCAGTTAATGACCTGTTCATTCTTTCTGTCACACAATTCTGTTGTGGTGTCTTGCGCACTAAAAAATGTCTCTGAATCTCATGCTCCTCACATAACTTCTGAAACTGCGAACTGTGTACTCTATGCCATTATCGGATCTCAAATATTTGATTTTTCTGTCAGTTTGGTTCTCCACATCAGCTTTCCACAGCTTGAATTTAGAGAATACTTAAGATTTCTGTTTCAAAAAATAAACACAAACTTTCCTACAAAAAATCATTAATAAAGGTGACAAAATACTGAGATCCTCTCGATGACAATTCTCTGGTAAGGCCCCATACATCAGAATACATAAAATTAAGAATCCCTTCAGTTTTATGTTTTTCAGTCATAAAACTAACTCTAGTCTGTTTTTCAAGAACACAAAACTTACAAAGATCGAGCTTGCAACTTTTAACACCATGCCACAGATTTCTTCTATGCAATTCTGTCATCCCACGTTCACTGAGATGACCCAGACGCATATGTCATAGCTTTGTGCTATCATCATCTGACTCCACAGAATGAACCCCATCTACAACTGTACTCCCCAACAGTTTGTAGATATTACCTGCAGTTAATTTTTCTTTCATCACGATCAGTGCACCCTTAACAATTCTGATGGTTTTTTTATCCTCATCTGTCTTAAGAATAAAATTATTTCTATGTAAAGTGAGCAAGGAAATCAAATTTTTCTTCATATCTGAAATATGTCTGATATCACATAATGTTCTAACTGTGTCATCATACATCTTAATTCTGACATCTCCAATACTAATATTATTACAGCATATATCATCACCTAGATAAAATGAGTCATAGTTAGTTGACTTGACTTGTATGAAGTAAACCACTCTTTATTAGGTGTTATGTGAAAAGAGCATCTTGAATCAAGAATTCATATATCTGTGAACTGAGTTGATGAAACTGAGAGCATATCGTCATCACTGTAATCTGAATTATCACTCTACACTACATTTACAGACTTAGATGATACATCACCTTTCTCTCCAGTCTGCTTCTTGAGCTTTGGACAATCTTTCTTCATATGCCCTGACTCCTTGCAATTGTAGCAATGAATTGTCTTTTTACCTTTTAACTTGGATCTGGAATTTCACCTTCTAGAACACTCCTCTTTCTTCCTTCCACGATCTTGTTTACCCTCAACATTAAAATTGTCGTCATGAGAGCTTTCCTCTGCATCATGCTTCCGTTGGTAATGAGTCAACAATGCTGTAGTGATTTCATCAACTTTGATAGTTTCTCTGTCATATAAAAGAGTAGTCACCAGACGTTCATAGGAAGAAAGCAGTGAACACAACAAAATCATTGCTCGGTCTTCATCCTCAATAATCACATCAAGCCGTAATAAATCTGTGATTATTTGATTAAAATCATTAACATGTTGCATCAGATCAGAAGCTTCTTGCATCTTCAGCCCATACAGTTTTTGCTTCCGATACAATTTATTCGTTAGAGATTTAGTCATAAATTGAGTTTCCAATTTCTTTTATACATCCCCTGAAGATTTTAGATTCATCATGTGATATATATCATCATCTGTCAGGCATAGGTGTATCATAGTTGCAGCTCGTTGTTACAATTCTTCCCAATCTTCATCCTCCATGGCATCTGGTTTCATTGACTGCAAAGCCTTCAGAATTCTCTGTTGCACTAATAGATCTTTTACTCTTGTTTATCACAACCCAAAGTTTCTGGTTCCATCAAATTTCACCACCTCGAACTTTGCACCAGAAAATGTTATCTGAAAATTAATCCGGCGATGAATCTTTTCTGCAAAAAATTCCTTCAAGATCTTTCGCCTGTTTCCTGCTTTCGCGTCACCGAAATAGCACCGCGTGCACCACGAAATATCTTCAGCAAAGGAATACAATCGAAGGAATATTTTGTCGCCTCCGGTAAAGGAAACCAATCTTCCACTTCAGGAAACCAATATCCTGCCTCCAGGAACCAACAAGGAAACAAATCGGAAAACCAATCTCCCGCCTTCAGGAAACGGAATCAAATCAAATCAAAAAATTTCTTCCAAATTTTCTTCTTCGCAGCCTCCAGCAAAGGAAATTCAGAAGCTTCTGAAATCACCACCCAGCAAGGAAATCAATCTGACCTTCAGCAGAAAAAATTATTTCTCCAACGGAAGGAAATCTGAGAGAATATTCCTCCAGTAGAAATCCAAGTTCTCCTTCCGATTCCCTTCCAATTTCGTTTCTTCTCCGCCGCTTTCGGCCGCGCTAGTCACCAAGTCGCGCAGCCGAGCTCGCCTGTTGCAGGAAAGCTCGTCGGACCCTTGGACCCAACACGAACTCCTGTTGAAAGCCCATCCTGCTAAAAATCGCAAACCCTTGCCTTCGCCAAATTCATCGAAGCAACCGCGCCGAACTCCTTATCCAAACTCTTCTTTGTTCCGCCGAACTCCTCTGCTCAGAATCCAAACTGCCGCCGAAACCCTTTTCTTCCCTGCCCTTGAATCAGGCTCTAATAACACTTATTAATAAATTAGAGCGAAGAAAAATAGGAATAGACATAAATCTAGAAGAACACAGAGATTTAACGAAGTTCGGCAAAGATGCCTACGTCCTCGGGAGCAGAGCGGCGGCGGCTTTTCACAAATCCAGAAAAGAGTATAGAATACAGAATATGGGATAAAATCTAAGGTTACATACATGTCTATTTATAACCCTAGAAAGAGCAGAAAAAGAAACCTTCAATATAATATATAATAACCAAATTACCTATGTACCGCACCCCCAACCCACATAAAGAAATTTCTCTAATTTGGATAGAATCTTCCGCTCCGCTCCAGCATCTGTCCGTTATATGGTATATGAGCCATACCTAACAGTTTTTATACTCTTAACATGTTTAAAAGGCCAAATATGAAATAGGATTCTAAGATTATTGCTTTACTTAGTGCAGCATCTGATACTGGCAAAGGTCTCCATAGTTTGAACAAAGAAACATGCTTATGTCTGAGTTGGTGCGCACGAGCAATTATTGAGCTAAGGAAGAAAATAAATACCTCTCTAACACTTAAAGCTGCACCACCTCTTGAATCACCATCTAGCTTTGTCAATATTGCACCAGTTATTCCAATTTCAATGTTGAATGTTGTCACCAAAGCTGAAAGTAGAAAAGTTACCAGTGGATGCAGTAAGAGAATAATTATGCATGGATATAAAAAATTTGAGAAAATGTGAACACTAACATATAATTCAATCAATGCCATAGAATTTCAAGTAGGGCTCTCAAAACGGCTCGTTGTTCGAGAACAACTCGTGTTCGGCTCCTTCGTTAAACTTAACAAGCCGAACATGAACAAATTTTTAAGCTCGAAGTATAAACGAGCCGAACACGAAAAAATATTTGTTCGCTCGCGTTCGGCTCGAATTGGCTCAAAAATAAAAAAATTAATATACTCGATGTCTATTGGTGTTATTCCACGGTGACACCAAGCCTATTTCAAACCGAACACGAACAGACAAATGTTATTCAAGCCGAAGACGAACACATTATTCACAAGCCATTTTGAACAAAAGCCAAATTGGAACGAGCCGAACATGAGCCAAGGCTCAGCTCGCTCAAGCTCGGCTCGTTCACAGCCCTAATTTCAAGTATAATCAAACGTGTGAAGCAACAAACATCATTTGCAGAACAACACGCAAATTACAGCTTGAAGGGAAAACACCCTGTTACTATAATTGACAGAATTTCACAGGTTTAAAATGTAAAAATATAGCATAAAAAAATGACGGACTGTTAGCGCCTAGTGAGTTGGGTAGCAATGGCAATACCTGCAGCTTCTTGGCCCGTCATTGCATCCACTACAAGCAAAACTTCAGCAGGATCCGTTGCCTGCTTCACTTGTTTCAACTCATCCATCATTGCTTTATCTATCTGATGGAAGAAACAATTTCAATTTCAGCTCATTCGATGTAAGGGAACATGATATGATAGTATTTAGCGGCAAAATATGAGCATTGTTAAAATCTATTAGAATGAATAGTAAGATTAATACGAATATAAGTTCACAGCAGAGAAAGAAGAAAGCACAATTGTCTGCAGAAAAGTAGAAATTCAATCAAAGGACTTCGCCAAGCCCGCGGCTTACCTAATTCTCCATTCAAATCTATATTTTCCTTCAAAATCATCCACCGTTAAAGCCGATTCCTGCCACATTAATCTCTTCAAGAGCTTAAGGGACTCTCCTTCACTGACATCATAGAAGGTGATCCCAGCGGGATGAAACAGGCAAGTGAAGTGTCGGAGAATGTGGGTTTTAAAAGCACTCAGAAGAGGAGGAGAGATGTTGCCCTTTGATGGTGTAGCCCGAATAAAATAAGTACAAGTTGGGGCATGGCCTAGTAGGGAAGGGTGTTGAGGCCCCATGGTATGCTTCCAAGCCTTTGTTTTAATAGAAATGAAAATTTTAGTAAAAACTTATCTCCTTCATTTATGAGTTGGGCTTCTATGGAGCCTTATAATCCCTTTTACAAATAATCCCTAGACTTCTTCTATATTCCCTATTTACAATTAGACCACTCAAAATAAGATACAAATCTCAACACTCCCCCTCAAGATAGGCAAAAGACATCCACTAAGCCCATTTTCTCACATAATCTAGACAAATCTAATGAACTAAGTCCTTTAGTGAGGCAGTCAACCATCGTCTAGGAGGAAGTTTCGATCTCCCGGCTATATTCTGAGATGAGTAGAGTAGATAAGGTTAGGATATGAGTTGATGTATAAACAGTTGTCTAAGTTGGGGTATGTTCCTGCTGAAGCTGCGAACGACGACTTTATAAAATTTTTCCTTTCCAACTAAGTAGTCTTTAACGGATGAACTTTCTTCCATGTCAAATGGTTGTAATAGGACGAAAAAGGTGTAAATATTTGTTTTTGTTAATATATTCACATATGCATGTTTAATCTTTGGTTCATCAGCATGTGTGTTGGATTTGACTCTTTTCCCGTGCTTTGATGTGACAAAAAGACCTTACTGCCTTTGCGTCGCTTCAACTTCCGTCATGTGCTATAAGTTGGTGAATCAGTCAATACGCTCCTTACATCGTCCTCCTCCTCTGCGTGACCACCTCTTCTTCTCATCGTCACTCATGGCTCCCGAGTACTGATCATAACTCTTCGGCATGAACTCACCCAGAGTCGTGTAGGTTGTTTCAGAGGGGCAAATAGCAACTTTGTAGAATAAATTTGTCTTTGGGCTTCGATTGGCTTCGGAAGGCGAAAAATCAGCGGGCAACTTTGGCGACAGCCTAGTCGTGTACATTGATCAATTTTGATACGGCCTAAGGCTGTTATTTTGTAGTGAGATGAGATCTATCTTCAACGGTTACAGTGTTATCCATAACCGAATTTTGTTGCGATAAACGAGACTTTCTTCATCTTCCTCCGGAGGACATAAATACCATGGTTCATCAAACTCTTCTCTGAAATTGACAAACATGCCTAATCTGTTTGGTTAATCGACAAACAAAAAATTAAGAAAAACCTCAACAACCACATAGCAATAACTTATTTCTTATGTGCTCTTCATATGACACCAACATTAAGGTTATCTGCCTCAGTTTCTGGTTTTCAACAGTATAATTATATCCAATAGTTGGACTCGAACACCATATTCCAATTCCTTCCAAATCAATAGCATAAGTTACTAAAGGAGATTGGATTGGGGGTCATTGCTTAGGGGCATTTAAATACAGACCACGCCATTCTTATGCATTCATATATCTAGCACATAAACTTTAATATTTATATTCTAAACAATCAAATTTTTAATATCACATCAAAACGACTTTACAAACTTTTTAAAAAGTCAAATGCATCTTCTTATGCATATTTTTATAGTAGCAAAATGTTATAAATTTAAATATCAAAATTTAAGTGTTAGACATGTAAATTTATAAGAATTGTGTTGTACGCATGTACATTTACCTATTGTTTATTTCTACCCGCTTGATGGTTTAATGTTATTAAGCCAACCGAAATACCTCAAAATTATCAAACAACTTCTGACAAACAACCCCCCGCAATAATTCCTAGTTAATTTGAAAAGATACTAAAATAGAAAAGAAAAGCCCAAGCTACACTTAGTAACTCCAATACAACCTGCAATCTTCCAGCAGTGTCTACTATGACAACATCAATCCTCCTTTTTCTTGCTTCTTCCAATCCATTTTTAGCTATTTGTGACGGTCTCGCTTCAGTCCCTTCTTTGTAAACAGGTACGCCAACCTGTCAATCAAGGATAAAATTAAAATATACACACTTAAAAAATCAAAAAATTATATCAACTTCAACCTTACATGCTAATTTAGCATAAAAAGCAGTTAAGCCTTGATTTAAATAACTTAAGCAGTCAACGTGTAGAAACTATACCTGTTCACCCAGAATAACAAGTTGATCAATGGCTGCGGGCCTATAAACATCTGCTGCAACCATCATACAACTTTTACCCTGAAATCTGCCTCATATCTCTTAGCATACATGTAAGAGAATAATCATCAAAAAGGAAGAAAACAGAGAATGGAAGCAGTGAACTGCACCAGTTTCTTAAGGTAGAAGGCGAGCTTCGCACAAACAGAAGTCTTTCCTACGCCTTGTAATCCTGCAAGTAAAATCACAGTTGTACCAGATTTGGAAAATACCAGATCAGAAACTTCTCCACCCATAAGTTTAACAAGCTCGTCATGCACAATCTGTAATGCCAAGGATAATCACTTTAGTAAATTCTACAAATCTAATGTAAAAGTTTAGATTAAAAATAAATAAATAAATAAACTTATTTTCTGTCCAATCTCCATGTTGGACCCTACGGAATTCTGCGGTGAACTGGGAAGATGATGATCTTGATCATGGGTGTCAGACAATAATTTTATCTTTGGATAGAATATTATGCTCATTTATTTAAATAAAGGCGTGCTCTAATGACTAAGAGCAAGAAAGAGTGTTCCCCTCTAACATGATATTGAAGCAGGCTTCCCACGATCTCCTAGATTACAACCGTGCCACACACCACTGTTGTCTACACCCACTCTCCTCCTGTGAGCCTTGGCTACAAGTGCCCCAACCTATTGCCCAATTGCATGCTCTAGTCTCACGCCACTAATGTTGGATTTTTACTTCATGTGTCCCATGCACAAATCACTATTCACACATTGACCAGCCCGTCTTCTGCCATCCCACATGTCACTCTCTGATGCCAGCTCGTGACCCCCTCCCCAAGCTCTTCTTTCCTCATTATTGAAGTCATCCTAGTTCCATGATTACTTAAAACCCGACATTTTTTCTGTCCATTACTACTGAAGGTACTAATCCATGGACTCCAGAACTCCATTCCTTGATATAAAGTTATTATCTTTCAAACTCAATAATACCAACCATCTCCTATGATCTCCGGCTTTCATTTTCGCATAGTACACGAAGAAAAAGGCAATCATCTTTATCCTCCAACTCCTAAATCAAGGGCACTACCTAACACATCAAATAGCAAAGTTCTGACTATCTTGTTCTCATATGGATGCTCGATACCATTAAACATATTATTTTATCAACTATCATGCTTTAAAAGATAGTCATCGCGATATTAGACTTTATTCATCCCACCTCTCTTCAAAGCAACTTCTTTTGTGTACATACTCACTATTATGACTTCTTCTCCTTTCAACAAGGTGAAAAATCTATTTAGTAGTACTAAAATACCTTGAAAGAAAAAGGAGATGAACTTCTTCAATATTGCATCTTTACCAGAAAACAAAATGAGAAGTTTCTCATGCTAAATGCCTCTCCAAGCTTAATCCATTCCTACAATCTATTCAAGGTCAATTGATGATGGACTTTATTGTCTTGGAAGTCTTCATTGCCCTCTCTCTCAAGCTCTCCCATCACTAAGTTACCTGCTTTACCTTCTTTTGATCATGATCATACTCATATTAACCTTGAACTAAGATGTGATCATAGTCATTATGAATGCGTTGCTCGTGCTGGGGACCACAATCACAGTAACAACACTTCCCCGCCTAGTTAGCACTATTAAATAGCAAATCACTCGTTTAAACATTGTTGGGCAAACTTTGGCTATCATCTAGCAGCATGAAATTTATCAAATATTAATAGTGTTTCAATTAACTTCATTGGTACTCCTTCAAATTTAATTATCATTTCTCAAGAAGAATAGGCAATTTTTCTACCACAGTATCACCTGACCATTTCAACCTCGGAAGTTGTATCGTCCAATGGATTTATAGCAACTAAGCATTCTGGATCATCTGAGGAGTTAGAATTTAGTGCTTATATTCATATGAGGGTGATCCAACAATTATTTTCACCACTTACTATGACATCCCCCCTGCCTCCCCTCCCCACCCATTGAAATCAAACAATATTTTATATGTCCCATAATTTCTTTTAAGGATTTTGTCTCTATATTATGGAAAGAAAATCAATAAATGGAAAAGTAGAAGCTAGAAATATTTATTACGTAAATTATGCTTCTTCCATTGCCTTATCCTCCTCTATGTAGCACTCACATCCGAGTCACCCTTCACCTCACCAACTTTAGGTTTCCACTTATGTATCATACTTTTTACTAAGTATCATTGAAATCCACTGGCCACTCTTCTACTTCTTATAGTAATACACCTTTCAGTTTATTACAATAAGTCATTTGGGGACAGTGTCTTTTGTCTACTAGAGTTTTTATTATTTATTTTTTGCATTGATTATTATGTTATGGTTACTTTGATTTCTTGTTAAAATAGCAATTAGAAATTTTCTCCATATTCAACCATTCTATTGGGAAGTTAAAGTTCAATTTTTGTTCAAATTAAAATCCTTCACACTGAGAGTGCTCTTAAATATTAATCAATCTCATTTTCACTCCTACGACTCTTAGAATGATAATTATTCATCAATTAATATGTCCAATATAAGCCAAAAAAATAAAATGATTGGACGTAAATACTAACATCTGTTTATGTAACAAACACCTAAATATCTCACATATATCCTATATGATATTTTTGGAGTTCTCAGTCTTTGCTACATAACTGATCATGTATCCTCACTATCCTAAGTGGTGTTACTCCTTTTTAAATTCATCGTCAACACAAATATCATTTTTGTCTTACTACTAGAATCTTCAACAGTGTTTATTTTGTCAACTCTCTTTGCCTGAGGTAAATACTCTCATCTCATGCCTTCACAATTATTTTTCTTCGCCATTCTAGTACTCAAAGATTATTAGTGTTACAATACATCTATTTGACAACTCTATGTCTTTGTCAATTCTACTTTTCATGAAGCATCCCTTTCTCTTTCACTTCATCTACCAACAATGCTCCCTTAACTATTCCCCATAACATTTATTGCCATGATGTTTTCTCCTTCTCCCATAAAATTTAATAATTACAGGCTTCACTTGCGTCTCACTGAAGCTTTTGCCCCATCTTTTGTCTACTACAACTAAGCATCCACTTAAAACTAAGTCCCGATATCTGCATTTTCATATTTTTGTACATAAAGGTAAGCACTAATGTATTGGCTTCCCACTACCCACATTTATATCCATTGAACATTCATCATTTCATCATATTGATTTGCACTATCTTTGTCATATATCTTTATTCTCAACTCATATCTAGAAGCCACATTTGATCTTTAGATGGAAACATACAAAGAAAATTGGCATTGGGGCATTCATTGATAGCTAAATCTAGCATTTGCTAACACCTCTTGGGAATAAATAAATTTCATGCCATTAGATCTTCACTATTATGTTCGATCCCAATAGCTCTACTGTCTACAAGGCACAATTAGTGACAAAAGGGCAAACAGAGGTCCATGAAATAGAATATTTTCACACTTTCTTACCTTATGCATGGTTAAATTATAATTATCTTATTCTCTCACTAGAGTCATTAATCAAGAATGGGTTAGGCATTAAATGGATAATAACATCCTTTTCTATGTAGGGACCTCACCAAAGCTATTTACATGGAGCAAGCTCCTAGGCATATTGCTAGATGGAGACCAAAATCAAGATTCAAAAACTTAAATATGGCTTGAAACAAAGTCCTCATGGATGGTTAAACAAAAATTCCACGGTTCAAGCTAATGATGAAGTATGAAGTAGTACTGCAGATTATTCTATTTTTATTCAACTCTTCTTCTCTGGCATTAATTTTTGTTAGGTTCATTGATGATATGGTTCTCACTAAAAACAAAATTTCAGGCATTGTTGAAAAAGAATAGGTTCTTTAGGATATGTTTATAACCAAAGATTCAGGCCCCCTAGAATAATTAGTGTTAATATTACATATAATAAAACATATGCTTCTCACAATGAAAATATGTTACAGACCTTCTAAAGTAAATTGATCTTATTGAAGCAAATTGACTAAAGAGAAATATTCTACAAATAGTTGATAATGAAAAAATCTTTAAAAATGTCTCATACTATAAGCATCTAGTTGGAGAGCTTAATTATGTATCACTAAGCCTAATATATCATATGTAAAATTTGAAGAAGGAACATTAGTACATTGCCAATGAATGTGAAATATGTAAGGAAATCTATTGGAAAAGAACTAATCCATTGAAAAAAAAAATATCAGCTAAGGATTTAAAGTTTATACAGATGTTGATCATGTCAGATCCATTGAGAATAGTAAATCCATTTTTATACTTAATCTTTATTGGTGAGAATTTTGTAACATGGAAGAGAAAAAATAAAGAGTTATGACCAGAACCAATTTTAAAAAATTAATATAAGGTCGTCGATCACACTATATGTCAAATGATTTGGATAAAAATTCACCTCAAAGAGTTTGATTTTACTTTATATCAAGCCCATAAATCAAAACTGTGATAATAAAACTACTATCTACAATGCTAGCAACCCAATTATTCGTAAAAGATCTAAACATGTCACTGTGGAATGTTTTTATCAAAGAAGAGATGATCGATCTTCAGATTACCAATGGAGAAAAATTGGCTGGCATATTTACTAAAATCCTAGGATCTCTCCATTTTTCAAACTTAAGTAATATGCTGGAACTAGTTGATGTACATATCTAGTTTAAGGACTATTCGCATCAAAAAAAGGACAAGTTAGGAGAGAGATTTATATTTGGCAAGTACTAAGTAGTGTAAGATTATTTAATTATAATGTATAACATTGCATTCATTTTTTCATTTATAATAGACGGGTAATCTAGTGAGCTTTCCCCTCCAACACTATCAACATATCCATCCTAAGTGTGTGTGTGTGTATATATATATATATATATATATACACACACACACACACACACACGTATATATATAACTGAAGCACTTTTTCATCTTAAGAGATCAAACGTAACTAAAGAAGTTATATCATCATTTATGTTCTTATTCTCTTATATAAAATATGCAAAGTTATATAAATTGGGCAGTGATTAATGATGACACATGATAGGAAGAAAGTTAAAATCATCAAGCTAATAATGGATGAGACAATAAATCATAGCAAGTCATTTGTCGATACAAATTTGATTTCACAAATCATCACATATATATTTGTCAAGGGAATCCCAAATAATTTTATCCAACCTTTACCAACTGCTGATCTGGCCTCACCCCTCGAATTAAACCAACACCTACAGCTTGATCACTAACCGACTGTACAAACCTCCGCACAACTGGCAAGCTCACCTGCACAAAACAGAAGGCTTCACTCTTGAGAGCTAAATCAAGAGTTACACTAAAAGAAGACAAAGGAAAACTCTAAAAAGGTGAAGCTAACATACATCAGCCTCTAAAAGAGCCCTTCTAATGTCGCGCATTGGTTCAGCTATGTTCTCCTTTGTCAAAACTTCTGTATAAGTAACCAGCACATAAATGTTCAGATAATCCAACAAGAAAAAGTAAAAAGAACAATTATTGTTAAAAAAAACAGATTACAAATCAAATTGCTTAGCCAAAAATAAAAAGGTTCATGCCGTTTAAAACTAACATCACTTTCACTTACACAATTTCTTCTTTTTGCAAATGTAATACAGCTAAAGCGTCCTCTTCTTTCATTTTTCAGTGTAAACAACAGTAAGGCAAATCATAGATGAAATACAGAAGTAATTTAGTAAAGAAATGCCTATAAATGTAGTAATTTAACAAAGTAGAGAGAAGAGAAATGCCTTCTCCCTTAAGTTTACTCCATGCTGCTTCAAGGCCACTGGTCAACTGACCGAACATCTCAGCCCTAACAATGAAGCTTCTATTTCTGACGGCACTACGACTCTTCGAAGTGACACAGCTCCATAGTTCTCTCTGAAAAGAAAATTAAATATCTCCCAATCAGACACGAAGAAAAAAAGAACGATTTACTGGGATGCGCGAAGCTATCTTACTGCGAATGCACTATTCTGAGAAGAAGCAAGGGAGAAGCTTCTGCCAATCCCCAGAGAAGTAAAATTTGCGGAAACAATTGGCCTTCGCACACTTCTTGGCCAAAAGAAGGCAGCGTGAGAGTAGAAGGATTGCGGCGAGGAGGAGAGATGTCGGGAAGAAACAGGCGTAAAACCCAGGGTCTCCATGACCGAATGACAGCAGAAGGGGAATGCGGGGATAAGACCCAAACTGTAAACAGTGAGCGAATATACGATTAAAGATAACATTTTGCACAGAGAACCGATGACAGAGGAAAAAATATTACATTAGTACTACATGAATAACACAATAATACATAAATAACACATAATAATATAATAACACATCAATAATATATGAATAACACATAATAATACATGAATAACACGTAATAACACAGTAGGGAATATTCCTCGTGTTACTGCGCCGTTTTTTTTCTCTGTCGCGCGGAGTGTCGTGGCGTGATTTCATTGGCTACGCACGTTACTTCTACGTGTGTAGTACTGCTGTAATATTTTTTCGCATGTAAATGCCCCGAAAATTAAACCCCTCAGGCATAAAAAAATATTGTGTGTCATTAAAGTGTTATTGTGTGTTATTCATGTGTTATTATGTTATTATAACATCAAGAATATTCTCATGACACAATAACACATAAATAACACACAATAACACATGAATAACACGAGGAATATTCCCGACAGAGAAAAAAGCGGCGCAGTAACACGGGGGAATATTCTCCCTCGTGTTATTCATGTGTTATTGTGTTATGATAACATCAGGAATATTTTCAGAACACAATAACACATGAATAACACACAATAACACATGAATAACATAGAGAGGGGGATATTCCCCGTGTTACTGCATCTTTTTTTTTCTCTGACGCACGGGTTGTCGTGACGTGATTTAATTGGATACGCGTGTTAGTTTACGTGCGTAGTACTGATGTAATATTTTTTTGGTACGTACATGCCACACAATTCTTATTTAATTATGTCTTTTTATATGTAAATTTATGGCATCAAGGTGATATGACAATTAAATATGTGAATCAATAAGAACTGAGTGGTATGTATGTAAGTTTCTTAATATTTTGATGCCACGGTACAAACAACACAATTATAATACAATTTTATATTTAACAACTAAATTTTAACACTTAAATATATGTACATGCCTAAAAGTTCTGTGGTGATAAAGTAATTATTATCATTTTAATGTTACCTGAATGTTCAGCACATACTCTGATAAAATAAGATAACTAATAGAGACACCAAAAATCTTAACTTGGAAATCTCGAAAAAGAAAAAAACAATTTTACGAGTTGAAATAAACAACTATAAGTTGATGATTACATGTACAATCTTTTATCCCAAAGTTAAGAAAAGGGTCATAAAAATTTTTCGAGTTACAATATCGGTGTGTGCTCAGAAGAACTCCCATCTTTGGGGTCCACAAAATATTCAGAATGATGTGTTGCTTTGTAGGTTGCTCCGTAATTCCACAACGTCCATTGTTACTTAACACCTTTCTTCATCGAAAGAAGTGAGCGGGGGCCGATAGTCGTGGGTAGCAATGTTAGAAATTCATGTTTAAAATTTATGACACAAATTCTAAAAAAATACGTAATAGCAAAGATCTTTTAAATTCATGATTTTTACATATTTATAATAAAATAACGCATACATGTATTCATGATGAAGGAATTTTTTAACTTGAAGAAATTTGATCTTGAAGAGATGGAGTTTCTCTCTCTAATCCCTTGAAATTTTCTGTAGTTTCTGATGTAGAGAAATATATGGAGAGTGTTGGGAAGATAGGGGACTCATTCTCTAATTCATGCTCTATTTAACAACCATCCATCAAGGGAGTTACAAACCAATAGGATTTATGATAATTTAATAAATTAATTAATTTTTTATTATTAAAATCAATAACATAAATTAGTAATCATTATTCATTTAAGATATTACATCAGTTATAAAATTAATATAATAAGTTATCATAAGTTATGACATAATTTATGAGTTAAGATAATTAATAACTTAAGTTATCATGAGTTTCAAAAGTAAATATCATAAGTTATGACATAAGTTATGAATTAAGAAAATTAATAACTTAAGTTATCAAAATAAATGTCATGAGTTGTTATAAGTTATGACATAAGTTATAATTTAAGAAAATAAATAAAAATTAATAACTTGAGTTATCAAAATAAATTTCATAAGTTATTAAAATAAATGTGAGTCATAAATAAAAATATAGCATTCTCCCACTTTGCTCACTTAATTTTAATAGTACATAACATACTGCACAAAATGTAAGATAAATCCTTCTTTATATTGGTTAAATCATAAATTATTTAATAAGCCTGAAATTAATATGAATCATGGTGGTTGTGCATCAATTTATCGGCACAGTCTCATCCATGTATCACAATATCAATTACGTATTTAACATAATGAGAATTAACATCATAGTCTCATAATGTCTATTAAAAGACAAATCTTGTTGAACATTATGCAACATAACGTGTACACTAATGATAAAAATAAGATTTATAAATATCAGAAATAAGAAAAATTGAGCTTAAAGTGTCAAAGTACAAAGAGCATAAAACTAATAAAGGGTTTTGGTAATGCTCATTCTCACGACATGTTCGTTAAATATATTCGATGGCAACTCTTTAGTCGAAGGATCTGCAATCATGAGATTAGTTTTAATATGCTCAATTGACATCCGATGTTTATGAACTTTTTCCTTAACGATAAGGTATTTTAATTTCATGTGTTTAGCACCTTTGGAATTCTTATCGCTTTTGGAAAAGAAGATTGCTGCGGAGTTATCACAATAAATTTTCAGCAACTTGGCAATACTGTTGGCAATTCCAAGTTCTGAAATAAAATTCTGCAACCATAAACCCTGAATTGTAGCTTCGAAGCAAGCCACAAATTCAGCTTCCATAGTGGAAGCAATTGTGATAGTCTGCTTCACACTTTTCCATGAGATTGCTCTTTCAGCCAAAAGGAATAGATAACCAAATGTTGATTTTCTGGTATCAACACATCCAACAAAATCTGAACATCATATCACTTCAAGATCTTTAGATCTTCTATAAGTGAGCATGTGGTCCTTTGTTCCTTGTAGATACCTCAAAACTTTCTCTGCAGCTTTCTAATGATCTATTCCTGAATTACTTTGATATCTGCCCAACATCCCGACAACAAAGCTAATGTCTTGTCCGATACAAGTATGAGCATATATTAAGCTTCCAACAATAGATGCATAAGGAATTTCTTTCATTTGTTTACGTTCCAAATCATTCTTTGGACACTGCATAAGGCTGAATTTATCTCCTTTTTGAATTGGAGCAACACTTGTTGAGCACCCTTCCATATTGAATCTCTTAAGAACTCTTTCGATATATATTTTCTGAGACAGCTCTAACAAACCTCGTGATCTATCACAAAATATTTCAATTCCAATCACATAGGATGTCTCATTCATATCTTTCATTTCAAAGTTCTTAGAGAGAAAGTTCTTGGTTTCATATAATAAGCCAAGTTCATTAATAGCCGGCAAGATTTCATCAACATACAGAATGAGAAATATGATTTTGTTCCCACTAACCTTTAAATATATACACCGATCAATAGTTTTTTCTTTAAATCTAAAGGACGTGATGGTATCATTGAACTTAAGATACCATTGTCGGGAAGTTTGTTTAAGTCTGTATATTGATTTCTTAAGTTTACACACCATATGTTCCTTTTCGTCAACCAAAAATCCTTTAAGTTGACTCATGTAGACCTCTTCATCTAAATTCTCATTCAGTAAGACAATTTTTTGCATCCATTTGGTGTAAGTCCAAATCATAATGAGCTACTAGTGTCATGATAATTATAAATGAATCTTTCTTAGAAATCGGAGAAAAAGTTTCTTTATAGTCGATGTCATCTTTCTAAGTGGAACCTTTGGCAACAAGTCTGGCTTTATATAGTTCAATGTTGTCATTTGAGTCGCACTTAGTCTTAAAGGCTCATTTACACCCGACTCTTTTACAACCTTCAGGTAATTCAACGATATCACAGACTTTGTTGTGATCCATCGATTTCAACTCATCTTTCATTACAACTAACCATTTAGAAGAATTTACACTTTTTATGGCTTGTGAAAATGAAACTGGATCTTCATTCACTCCAAAGTCAAATTCGATTCATGTAGATAAACCACATAATCATTGGAAATAGCAGATCGTTTTTGTCGTTGAGGCTTTTTAGGTACTACTTCTTGTGGTTCATCTAATATAGGTTCATTAGTGACAGTTTCATTGTAAGGTATTTGATCATATATTTATTGTTCTTGTAAGTTGTCAAACTGTTCAACAACTGTAGGAATAATAACTTGAGAAGAAATTTTGGGTAAAGGAACTTGAACCATAATTTCTTGGATCTCCACTTTATGTGGTTCCAAACTCTCACTAACTTCACCATTTTCAATGAACTTGGCATTTACAACTTCAATAATTTGTGTATTGTGGTTAGGACAATAAAATCTATACCCTTTAGATTTTTCTGGATAACCAATGAAGAAACTACTTATTGTTCTTGAGTTCAGTTTCTTTTCATGTGGATTATATAACCTTATTTCCACTAGGCAACCCCAAACACGTAGGTGTCTTAAACTAGGTTTTCTTCCTGTCCACAGTTCAAAAGGAGTCTTTGGAACTGTCTTACTAGAAATCCTGTTTAACAAATATGTAGCGGTCTTTAAAGCATGCATACACAATGATGAGGGTAAAGAAGAATTACTCAGCATGCTCCCATTTCCATTAGAGTATGATTTTGCCTTTCTTCAACGCCATTTTGTCCAGATTCATTGTAAATTGCATAGTATTCATCGCCTCTATCAAATCTGATAATTTTCACTTTTCTGTCTAGTTGTCTTTCAACATCAACTATATACGCCATTAAGACATCTATAGCTTGAGATTTTTGATGCAATAAGTAGACATACCCATAACGTGAAAAATCATCAATAAATGTGATAAAATATTTCTCTCCACCAAAAGATGGAACATCAAAATGCCTACAAATATTAGTGTGTATAATTTCAAGAAGTTGTGTGCTTCTTGTGACGGCTTTCTTAAGTGTGTGATTTGTGTGTTTTCTTTTAATACAATTCACACATATTCCAAGATCAGTAAAATCTAATTCATTAAAGATTTCATTCTTTACTAATCTTTCAATTCTTTCTTCAGATATATGACCCAAACGTTTATGCCACAAACAAGTTGAACTTTCATTCATAAAACCACATTTAGTATCAATATTACAATGCAAAGTCATCAAAGTTTCAGAGAAAAAGGTTATCAAGTTTAAGCTAATATAGGTCATCACAAAGATTATCAGAACCTATAAGATGATTGTGTTTAAACAAACTGAAACAACTATTTCCAAATTTAAATGAGAATCCAATAGAATCAAGTTTAGATAACGAAATCAAATTACAAGAAATAGAAGGGACATAAAGTGTTTGAAAAATGTCTAAATGATGTCTAGTATTTAAAATCAACTGATAGGTTCCAATAGCTTCAACTGACGCTTTAACTCAGTTTCCCATGAAGACAAACTTTTCATTTGGGTTTATGATTTAGGTTGTAAGGAATCCCTGCATCGTATTAGAAACATGAGTGGTACAACCAGAATCAATCCGCTATATATTATAAGGAACTTCTGCCAAATTTGATTCGAAACATACAGAAACGCATGGTTTACCTTTCTATTCGAACCAACTTTTGCGCTTTTGACACTCATTTTGATAGTGTCCAGACTTTCTGCAAAAGTGGCACTTAATTCCTTTATGTTCCTCTTTGTGAATTGGGGCAGACGACACATTAATCTTTAGTGGTCCTTGTTTGCCCTTTCTATTCTTTTTTCTAGGTTTCTTTACAACTCTTCTTTGGTGACCCATGAGATTAATGAAGTGATTTGCTCCTTTCTTAAACCTTGCTTCCTCTTGAATGAGCATACATTGTAGTTCATTCACATTCCACTTATCTTTCATAGTGTTGTAGGTCATGTGAAATGGATCGTACTTAGAAGGCAATGAGTTAATGATAAAATGCACAAGGAAATTTTCATTCACTTCCATTCTCAGGATCTTAATTCTTGCTGCTATGTTTGTCATTTCAACGACATGCTCATGCATAATACGAGAACCATCAATTTTATGTTGGTTAGTGTACTTAATAGTGTCCCAGCAAGAGACTTATCAGTAGAGTCAAACTGAGAACAATTCTCAACAAATTTCATAAATTCTTTAGCAGTTTCAGTGTTAGAAAATGTACACTTTATGTTATTTGCTACAGTCATTCACATAAACATTAAGCTTAATATGTTTGATTTTTCTCAAGCTTTATAGAAAGATATTTGTTCGGCACTGCTAGAATCAGCAAGAGCAGGGGGTTTCTCAATCGTGAGTGTCAAATCACGATCCAGAACACCAAGGTGAAACTGGACTTTCTCGCGTCATTTAGAGAAATTAAGTCCATTGAAAGTTTGAACAAATGTAGCTTACGAATGAAGAGCAACAGGAGTAGTTACTGCAAACAAATAAAACATGCTCGTACATTAATGTTTCGAACATTAAACTTACAAAGATATTCATATAAAATCATATTAAAATAATAATAATAATAATAATAATAATAATAATAATAATAATAATAGTGTCTTGAAATCTCCTTTGGGTGATATATCAATACACGATAATAATCATAATTGATGTTTGACTTAAATTTAATATAATTGGTAATTTTTTATACTAAAATTAGACATGTCTATTATCTTTGGATATATAAATATATCTTAACTAAGTATATAAATAAACTACAATTTTATTCAAAGATTATAAAACAAATGATCAACCTTTGGGCGATCTAAAAAAATTTTATAACCAATGAATTTTAATATTTTTTGTAATGAAATATTAAATTATTTCATAACAAGCATCACATACTTGTGAGTAATTGAATTTATTTAATTTAACGTCTACTAAACTTATTATTTTGGTCACTTTAGTGACTAACAAATTAAGCATAACATAGACATTAAATAAATAATAATTTTAATCACATCAATTTACTTTAGTTTTATTGATCTAATTTAAAATCTAATTCACATCGAAAATTTATTACAATTAGCATAAATAAAATTAAATAAAAAATCATAAATTTTGTAATCAAGGCTCTGATACCACATGTTAGAAATTCATGTTTGAACTTTATGACACAAATTCCAAAAAAATACATAATAGCCAAGATCTTTTAAATTCATGATTTTTACATATGTATAATAAAATAACACATACATGTATTCATGATGAAGAAATTTTTTAACTTGAAGGAATTTGATCTTGAAGAGATGGAGTTTCTCTCTCTAATCCCTTAAAACTTTCTGTACTTTCTGATGGAGGGAAATGTATGTGGTGTGTTGGAAAGAGAGAGTACTCATTCTCTATTTCATGCTCTATTTAACCACCATCCATCAATGGGGGTTGCAAACCAATAGGATTTATGATAATTTAATAAATTAATTGATTTTTTATTATTAAAAATCAATGACATAAGTTAGTAACCCTTATTCATTTAAGAGATTACATCAGTTATAAAATTAATATAATAAGTTATCATAAGTTATGACATAATTTATGAGTTAAGATAATTAATAACTTAAGCTATCATGAGTTACAAAAATAAATATCATAAGTTATGAGTTTAAAAAATTAATAACTTAAGTTATCAAAATAAATGTCATGAGTTGTCATAAGTTATGAGTTAAGAAAATAAATAAAAATTAATAATTTTAGTTATCAAAATAAATCTCATAAGTTATTAAAATAAATGTGAGCCATAAATAAAAATATAACAAGCAAACAGCAAGCGGCGAGCGGTGGCCGACAAGAAAGGGAGAGATACCGCTAAAAAATAGAGAAAATATTATCAGATATTAAAGTCTCCCACTTCTTGTGATATATTTGTGTCAATAAGACAATAAAAGCAATTCAATAGACATGTCTAGCCCTATATAGTGAAATGAGATTGTTAGTCTGAATCATTATTCTCATATTGAGAAATAAATAAGTTTTATAAACAAAGAAGTAAGGAGGAATGTGGTGCTTCATTGAACCATGCTCCTATCTCTATAACTCTCTAACTCCATTGATCACTTCTCTCATTAAAATTCAAGATTCTTGAATTTCTTAAGGCTATGAGATAATCTCTCTCTCTACCTCTTTCTCTCTCCGTCTCACTCCCCCCTCTTTCTATCCACTTCTCCATCTTTTAGACTAAAAATAGGTGTAGATGAGCAATGAAAACCATTTTCTTCTAGTAGTCGCTTTTTATATAAATAATGAATATTGTTTAAAAAGAAGATAAACATTTATGATAGCATCCTAAAAAAAATTTGGTGGCATATATATGAAAGCATGACACTTTTTTCCATATTGAGGTCATTGATAAATTATTGACAATTGGTTAGGACCAATTTATTATAATTATTGTGTGACTTGTGATTATATAAATTTTAGAAATGCTCTTTTCTTGAGCTCCTCTCAAAGCCCTTCCTCCTAACTTATGGCTTACAAGCGTCTTTTTCTCAAAACTTTGGTTTTGACTCTCAATCCTCTTTCTAAGACCCTTCTCATATTCTATATCATCAACGATCTATTAATTATCATGAGGCATGTTAGTTGGTTGGAGATTCCTCTTGGTAACATTATAGATTCTCATGA
>NEWO01000002.1:9711649-9734466 GCA_003013225.1 Phalaenopsis aphrodite | reverse complement strand
AAATGCCCCAATTTTTCAAACAATTGGAAATTTAACTGGTGGTTTGTTGGGCTACCGCTACCAATTGGGGAAGATTAGATGGTTGGATGAGATGAAAATGGACGGCGGAGATAGAAAGCAGCGGGTGGAATCACAGCGAGGCTAGGATGAATCTTTTCACTCTTTAATCAGAGAACTCTACAATTCTATGTATAATTTCTACATGTGTATCTGTATGTATAGTTTACCTGCTGAGGGGTGGTGGGGTCGGCGTCGTCGGCGAGGGGAATGGACAGAGTTTCCCTCGGCGGCGGCCGAACATAAGAGGAGATGCGGCTGCCGCCGGCGAAGCATGACGTGGACAAGGAGAGGATTAGAAGGAGAGGAGGAAGGGGGTGGGGGGACATGGACTCTGCTCGCGGTCACGGAGGAAGGCGCAGAGATGAAGGAAGGTTTCGCGGCTTGGTTGAAGGAGAGAGGTTTATGACATTTATAGGTGGAAGTAGATGAGGGGAGATAATTACCTTTTTTATAAATATAAGATTGATAATATATGTCATGATTTTAAATAAATAAATCATTGGGAGACTTTTGATTCACTTAGCGTTGCTTATTTTACTAAAATATTTAGTGGATGTTGATTGCGAGATTTTGAATGTATTCATGTAGGACTTTTAAATATTTTAACAAAAAAGGAATAAGGGGGATATAAAATATTATTTGGAAAATTTTGGAGCTGGCCTGATAAATTATTTTCGTCGTATTAAAAAAAATTTGAGGGGTTATTTCGACGGATGAAAAAGTAATATATTATATTTTAGGTATTAGACATGTAAAGAGAAAGGATTGTGCGGTATGTATGTATATAAATATCTCCCCTTTAAATGTAGAATAATTCAGTGGTTTGCATGTAAATTTCTGTATTTAAGAGTTGGCTGGTCAGAGTGGTGAGGTGGCTGGCCAGTGCATGGAAAACTAGAGAAGTAGGTAGTTGTCTTGCTGGCTGCTGACCGACGTCCGAGGTGGTTGTTACCTCCCAAAAGACCTCTTTTGGGAGGTGAGAAGTTGTATTAGAGCAGATTACTGTCTGTCAGGTGTTTGGACTCTTCATGGTCCAGTGGGACCCTCGGTGGAGCCGATCCGTGATGAGAGCGTCACGTGATTGGGTGGAGGAGAATGTCACCGATAAAAAGTCCCAAATCGGTTAAGTGTAGTGCTGAAAAACAGTATTTAAGTCCTGGGCTGCCCACCACTCTTAAGAGCTCTTTTGAGATGTGACAACTTTTTTTTTTTAGTATTTAACACTCATTACATTTTTTTGTTTTCTTAATATATAAGCAAATACAAATTATAACCGCACAATAACTACACGTCACATTTTTCTGAAAATAAAAACTAACTAACCACACAACGGTTTTCATAACAACATAAACACATGAAAAATGTGCAAAAAAAAACATAAACAAATTTTAGAGACAACTAGATTAACTCAACAATCTCCTCCTTAAGCTTGTTGTTCTTCAGTGACAATTCACACACCAATTTTTTCTTTCCTCTCCAAGAACTTCAATCTTGCAAGTGACTTTGTCAGAATATCAACATGTTGATCTTCTGTGCAAACATGTTGAATTTCAATCATTCTAGATTCAACACAATCTCTAATGTAGTGGAATCAAGTATCGATATGTTTGCTCCTCTCATGGTAAACTGAATTCTTGCTTAATGCAATTGTGGACTGATTATCAATCTTCGGAACTACTTTCTTAACTTTGGTTTTTAACAAATATGCCAATAGTCGTCCCAACCACACTCCTTGACACGCTGCTGCACAGGCAACGATGTACTCCGCTTCACAGGAAGATAACACAACCACTTTCTTTTTTTGTCAACACCAACTAATAGGACTTGACCCAAGGAAAAATATTAAACCTGAAGTACTTTTCCTATCATTAGTATCACCAGCTATGTCTCTATCTGAGTAACCGATCAGCTCCAAGCTTCCTTTCTTCTTCTCATAAACACAACCAAGTTAAAGTTCCTTTCACGTACCGCAATATGTGCTTCACTGCGGTCATGTGCTCCGTTGTGGGCCTTTCCATGTATCTACTCACCATGCCAACAGAGAATGTCAAATCTGGGTGCGCGTGCAGTAGATATCTTAAACTGCCAACAATACTTCGATACAATCATTTTTCTTCACACCAAGAGACACACCTATTAATTCCAGGAGACACACCTCTTCAAATTCAAGAGACTCCAAATTTCTGATATATGAGTCATACCTAACAGTGACCCGTCAAGATTTTAGTGCTATTTACATAAATCTTTCATTTTTAAGAGGCAATCCTCCAGGGCAAAGGTGGTCCTTGGCATGGCCAGCTTAGCAAGTCCGTGGTTTCTAGAGCGTCTCCAATAGTGGAAATCCTCCCGGCTCGACGATGTCATCGTTTTTGGCTATGCAAATTATAATCACTTCAGAATAAACAATTGATTTTCTAAAACTAAAATGCTGCCGACCAAATCCGAGGGAGCGTACAATTTTAATTTTAATTTTTGGTTCAGCAAAACTTGAGGTGTGAAGGTATTGCGGTTCAACTAAAGTAGTTTGCTTATCCACGTTGTTTGAAGATTATAATGACATGTTCTACAATCAAGTGGCTCATCTTGCAAATAAATTAAACTTGTGGTCAGCTGAAAGTTTTAAAATTAATCATTATTTTATGTTCTATCGATCGAATCCATTAATACGACACGTATCTTCTAAACCGGCACATGAAACATCATTCGTTTTCATCTGCATGACCTCCATATAGGGAAAAATTATTCCATATAGATCGGACATCCTGACCGTAAATTAGGTGATTTATGATCATGATGTATTTCGGTGGACCCCACCTAATTTTTTAAAAAAATTGAAATAATCATGTGATCTACGGTCAGAATCGGACACCGTATGTAGAGATACATGCAGTATCCATATGCAATAATTTCTCTCAAATAGGAGCCTTATTTTGAGCTTGTGTATATTTTTTATGTTTCTGCATCTCCTCTGTCAGATTTTTATTTTAAGTATTATATAACACTATTTAAAAGTAATTTCTGTCCAAGTCGGCGTGTGAGGATGGCATGGAAGCGAGGCCGTTGGCGGACAGGCGCTTTTCATCTATTTTTTATTTCATCTAATACTCTTCAAAAATATTTTGATATGGGGAGAGAGAGATGAAGCTAAATTAATTTTTAACGATTGTATTAATGCTGTCAAAAAATTTTGTTGTTCTTGAGCAGCTCGTGTTCGATTCTTTTCTTAAGTAAATTAGTTGAATACGAATAATTTTTTTGTAATTTGAATTATAAATGAGCTGAATACAAATAACTTTTTGTTCGCTCGTATTAAACACGTTTTAGCTAAAAAAATTATATAATATTTATAAAAAATATATTATATATATTATTTATAAAATAATATATTATATATATTTATATCTAAATTTAAATAATAGCAGGTCATATGATAATGTGATTGTGTCTATTTTTTTTATATATTTGATCCACGTTCCAATCCAACACTCTAATTCTATTTTTTTCACTTAATTTTAACGAGCCAATTTTGAGTCAAAACATGAAGAATAATATTTAAATCCAGCAAAAAACAAACACACTGTTCACAAGCGAATTTTAAACATAAGCCGATTTCAAATACGAGCAATTTCGAACAAGCCAAACATGAGTTCTATCAAGCTCGACTTCTTTACATCCCTAGTTGTATGCCCATATATTTCCGAAGCTTACTATTTACAAACCAACCACATTAACCAATTTTCAAATTCTCACTCAAATATTAAAATTTATGGTAAACCCCCCCACACATACCTATCATTTCTAACAAACTCTCAATAATTCGACTGTGACAGATATAAATATATCGATTCGATAGTTCAAAAAATCATATGAATAGTTGATTTGTAAATATCAATGTTTCGCGTGGTTTTGTGCAATCATCCCTTATTATTATTTGGAATTCAACCACTCTGATGACTCTGAGAGTTTGGGAGGGAGTTTCCTGTAGGATGATCATCTTTGCATACACTATGTTTTATGTTTTTTTGTAATCTAAGTGGTGTGTGATTAAAGATCATTTTATATGTGTAAGATGTTTCTTTATATCATATGGAAGCATCATTTCTACCAATGCAATTCTTTAGAGTTACACAAATTGTACTAATTCATGATTAAAATTTCTTGTGTCTTCAATTAATTTAGGGAAGAAAACCTTAAGTGAAGTATAATTTTCTTATGTTGGAGGTACATGATAGTCTCAATATTGTACATATGGAACCATAATAGAAAATCCTCTATAATAGATGGAATATTATTGGTTAGCATCATTTAATTTCCTGCAAGTAAATAAAGTTGAATGTTTATATTGGTTAAGTACACCACTTATGCTTGTATTGAATGGAAACATTGGAAAAAAAAGAAACTTTTGAAAAATCAGACAAGTTGCATGTGGGCTTGCCTTTTCAGAATTTAATATTGGAGAGAGATTTAGTAGGTGGGACATCCCTAGAAATTTTATCTTGTTTCAAAATATTTGATAAAAGGCCAAATACAATAATTAAGATCTTAATTGATGAATTATATTATTGAATATATTTATAAAAATTCTAGATATTATTGACTAATTTTAGCATAAATTGCTCACTGGTTACTTTAGTTCTACTATCACTATAGAAAAACTGTTAATTAGCATTAGATTTTGCATCGGCTTCTAATTCGATGGAAATTAGTGTCTACTGTACGTCTTTTTAGCAACCAGAAGATCCGAACCAAAAAAGAGTGGACGTAAGTGTCCGATTAGCAGTGATTATTGCCTATGCGATTAAGTTACTTAATAGTGTCAGCAATGACCAACACTAATCGGACACTAATGGCATAATATATGCCCCCATTCCGACCGAAACTAATTTCCTCTTCCTTCTTCTCGGTAGTCGTGTGCGGTGATACTGGTAACTTGGGGGCGAATCCTAGTGATCACAGCGATTCTGGCGAGCTCGAGCGACTTCGGCGACATTTTAACCATCCAAATAGACGCTTTAGCAAGGTAAACTTCTCTCCCAGCTTAGATTTACATTTTTTTTTCTCTCTTGAGTCTCCCCTGAAGAGATTTGTATTTTGTAATTTTCATTTCTTGTAAATTTATTTTTTGGTTTTAGGTAGGCATTTCATAAATGTAATGTGTTTAATAAGTGTCTCACATTGGCTCAATGAAAATCAATTTTTGAGTGCTTGCATTCTTTGAAGTTTCCAAGTGCTTGTGAGTCTAACATAAGTTGATGTCTTGACTAAGGAATGGATAAATATTTGGCATGAAAAGTCATGATTGTCATAATTTCATGCGATGCTTATTACCTATTGCATTCAATGTTCTCTTAAAGTCGATACTTGAAACATCGATCGAAACATAGTACATTTTTCAGGGAGTTGTGCACAGGAATTTTGAATGTTGATTCTCTGAGAAGTCTAAACGCAGATATTCTTTTATTGCTATGAAACTCAAACGAACATTTTCTCCCGATTTTTTGTCTCAATAGAACATCTATCCATACATCTGTGTTATAAGACTATATTGGGGGTCTAGTGCAATCTGGGTGGATTTATTCCTTCAAGAGATATATCTTTTATTTTAGAGTTGACTACCATCTCGTTTTTTTCTAAAATGACTCAACTGTGCAGATTTCTAAATAAATAAAAAAAACTGCTAAGAATAAAACACATTTGTATGGATTGATATGCAAGATATACCTATTATAGGAGAAAAAGGGTTGTGTATAGTTGGTGAGATGCCTTTGCAAGCAGAATTATTTGAATTCCAGATATCAAATGAACTATTAGATAGGCATGGTACGCGCAACCTCAATGATAGAGAGCTTTGAGCAGCTACATTGTATGTTATACTGCACTGCGATGAAGTGTAATTGTTCTTATACTAAGATTAAACTTAATCGAATGTTTTCTTAGTTATTATCTGGAATGCTGTATCAATTAACTTAGAGATACAAATAACAATGATGTATGTAAGTTATTTACTGAGAACTTGAACATAAGGGATGGTTTTCTTATAGGCAAGAAGATCAAAGTACAATTTTCAATATGATTCAAATTATATGTACATTGAAGTATTTTCATTTCAGCAGTACGTCGTGTAATTTTAATCTACAAAGTAAAACTAAATTTGTTTTAGAACTTTTTCTAGGTTCATAATACAATCAACCAAATTACAGACCATGGCTTAATAGGTCTTGCTTGTGGGTCTAATCATAGAGTCAAGACATGGATGATATTTGAAGTGAACAATTAAAAATTTCACACAAGCTTCTCATGTGAAGGAAAACAGACTTATAATTATGACATTTGTTTTATAGGAAACACACACACAAACAACGAGATCAGCTGTTACAACATACTAAATGAAGTAAATGCAGTAATTCAGATGTAGTATCTGGGTTATGTTGAATGCAATGTCTACATGCTCCACTGTGAGTAGTTTGATCCTGTTCTAATCGAATAACACAGACACTCAATCCGTATAATATTGCTGAAGCTAAAATGAGCATAAAATATGCAAAGTATGATTCATTTATTTTGGCACATCAAACTAGTCAGGTTTATTATCTTCAATATCCTGGTCGAGCAAGAGATAAAATTGATTGGGCTATTGTATTGAAGAATAGACCGCGAAAAATTATTGAGATACAAAATTTTATCAAACCTATTCACCAAGAGTTCGTTATTTTTTATTTTCATATTCAGCTTAGCTCAATCAATGAGGAGTTGCCCCTAGCAGATACCAACGGCTTCACAAATATGTCATTTTAGATATGGATGAAAATGATGATGAGATTAAAAAATTTTTAATTCTTCACCATTTGGTTCATTGAATGAAACATATTAGAGAATTGTATGTATACTTAAATGTTTAGTTTTTGCACCGTCTTGCGTTTACTTATGCATCTTACATTAAAGTTTTCGTGCTTACTTTTCTTGATTTTACGCCTAGTCAAGGCATGTTTCACGTTAGCATTCTACATTGTTCTGCTTTTACTTTTCTATCTTACATTACAAACTAATCATGCTTATTAGTTATAATTAATTTTTTTTCTGTTGCAGATGGTAGGTGCTCAACCCCTGGAGAGACCTCGCGTTCAGGGGACTTTGAGGAACATATACTAGAGGCTGAAGAAGGTCGTCACTTGCCCTGAGAGGTACACCACTCCTGTAAACACTCTGATCGCTCCTCCTGTTGTCCCTCCTCCTGCACAGCTCTCTCACAGGCATCACCTCCCACACCTGCATCAGATTTCCATCCATATTCCTCATCTAAAGAGTCAGACCCCTCAAATTCTACACCTTAAATGAGTGACTCCTCCGACAGAGTCAATATTTTGCCAGAGGGAGACTCGTAAGTCAGCTTTCTTTTTTATAGCAGAGTAATTTCAATTTTCATTTCTTTATCTAAGCGGCCCGTGACATAGATCACGGGGATCATCCAGAGCTGGTATGAGCAGTCATTTCTCTCATGAAAACAATTCTCGATTGTGACTCGGGACATGTGATTTAGGGAGTTCGATTTATGATATTTTAATATGAAATTGAGTGCAAATTTCTTCTTTTTTTATATTAATCAAGCTTATATAATTTTTAAACTATAGAGGTCCTTCTACAAGTTGTCGGAACATCACTAGCAGACGATATATTTTTTAGGTTCGCGACAGGCACCACTCGGAGATATGTTCACTACAGTGCATAAGATGGGGCCGAGGCCCACGTGGATGGGTGAGGAAGTCCGAGTTAATTTAAACAGAGCATTTGCCTGTCCGAAATACCATAAAAAAACAATAAACCAAGATAATCCGACGATGAAAGGGGCCAGAGGGGTCACACTCCAGATTGGAGGTTCGATCCCCCACACAAACAAAGCACTACCGAAGGTTGTTAAGATGATCTCAAAATTCACAAGCTTAAGTATTTATGTAATTTTGATATTCTTATATTTATCTGATTATGTATAGAGGTCAAGGAGCTTGACTAAGAGCCATCCACTGCAGAGTTACACTTCCTCACACATTAGTGCCCGGGCACACAGTAGTGGTTCTCCGACCACTTTCGGGGTGTCAATTTTGTTAGATTTATTTTATTTTTTTTCTATTAATATTTAAAAAGACAATCAATGTTTGAATTTTGTTATGCATAAGCAGTAAGAGCAGCTCCGCCAAAAACATAGGGAGATGGCTAGCCAGCCTTCGCAGTGCGCCAGCAGCAGTGGGAGTTAGTCTACCACTTACCAACCCGATTTCAAGCCGTGGATGCAGGCAGCTGGGAATAAAAAGAGAAGTTTATATGGCCTAGGCACAAAAAGCATAACATTTGAGGTCGAGCGCTCTCGTGCAGTTGTGGGTGGCCCTAGCTCTTTACATGTTCAACATGAAAAAATTATCAGGCGGGTCATGTTGACGAATGAAGAACTTGACAGATGTGTAAAAGCCCAGCAGTTTGTCTAGCACGCCTGACGGAGAGTTTTGATTGTCAGGGCAAGCGACATATGAGTGTTGTGGACGAGGATGTGAATGAGGAGGAAGATGAGGATAAGGAGGAGGATTATGATTTTTATTATGTGTTTGTTGATGTTCCCATACCATAGAGGCCGATGAATTTTTATTTTCATTTATGTTTAAGTTTACTTAGATCTCTTTTTCTTTAATTCAATTGTTAGACAAGTTGGATATTACTTTTTTGGCTGTGATGATAGATAATTATGATATCATTGTTGTTCATGTTTATTATGTGCAAGTATGTGAAAATTGGTGTCTTTTATAATTTTTTCTTCTTCTTTTTCTTTTTACAATTTAGCATTAGATTAGCATCGAAGTTTGTCGACGCTAAAAAGACAATAATCAATCCAATATCTCCATTGTTTATTAGACGCAACATGCATGTCAGCATGCCGTCGACACTAATTAACATCTGCTACCATGGTCTACACTAATTAGCGTCCACCATGACATACTATTTGTTTTCTCGACGAATATTTATGATAGATTTTTGAGACGATAATTCTGACCCATTTTAAAGTCAACATTTTTTCAACGTTAATCCGAAGTTATATGATTGATTAGCGTCGGAAATAGGCAGGATTGGCGTTGTAAATGTCCGACACCACTTTGTTATTTCCTGTAGTGTATGGCCAGTAGCTAGCAGTAGTAATAAAACAAGTTGTAAGGAAAAAATTTCTTTTTGCACATCCAGATGACTACATATAATATTGCTAGTAATAATGTGTGAAGAATAAGAAAAAAAATTTGCAATATAACACCAATTTAAATCGCTGTTATAAAGTAGAAATTCTTCCAATAATTAGTTGATCATTATTCACGCACCTTTGTCAACTTCATTTGAGATAAGTAGCCCTTTTGATGCCAACAAAATAAATTTCTAATTAAATATAATAAATAAGAGAAATGTCAAAATATAAATTTTGCGAAATGTGCTATTTTAATCCTGAAGTTTACAAAAATGTCAGTTTAACCCCAAAACTTTTTTGATACGAGTTGACATAGCCCATAGTGATGACTATTCTAGCCCCTATTATGGAACTAATTCAACAGTTCTATAAATTTTGGGACTAAAATGACCATTTGTAAATAGTCAGCTGAGTATTTTGATATTTTTCTCTAAAATAAATAGCATAAAAAATATTTTTTTTCTGGCTATTATGGGAAGCATAACATTCTGAGTTAATTTCAGTAAAACAAATATTTCCTTTGCATTTTAGCTTTACTTAACAAAGCAAATAAATGTATATTAAAGTTACATTATTTGAACTAAGAAACTCATTTACAAAAAATAATAATAATAATAAATAAATAAATACAATCATGCTCTTTAAGCATTCCTAATTGTTGATCTTTGTTGTATCTTCAGTACAACAACTAAGCACCTCAAAACTGGCTATTCATAAAGTAATTCTACAAACCCTCCCTAAAAGCGCAAGTTTCTAAGGAAAAGGCGTCAAAAACTTACTTTCTTCTTGAGACTGTGACCATACAAAAGAAGGCAATGCAGCGAGAAAGTATGCCATATAGAATGAGAACAACTATACAAAGGCCCCAATTATTAATATTATAATCACTCTGCATCAGAGAACCACACCTAGTTACCAACCAAACTCCAGAATACCTGTAACAAAGGGGGGGGCATGACTTAGTAGTAGAAACATATGAAGCATATATAATAAAGGAAGCCAAGTTTCACAATAAGATTGTAAGGGGTTTGGGTGAGATTTAATAAATGCGTGCATCATATACTGAAGATAAAATGAAATTATTTTGTGATTTCAACATGTATAATAGATAATATAACATGCACGAATAATACGATTTTTTTACTTGCTATTTCTCTTCCCTAAGGGGAATAACTAGTAAGCATAAATAATACAGATATTAAAATTAATATAGAAGGGTTAGAAAGAAAAATAATTGGCCAAATATAACTTCATCCAAGTTAATAAAAAAGATTATGTAACTTTGGTGTAACACTTCAACTAACACCCCAAGAAATTAAAAAATAAGAATTCATAAAATATACACTAAGGGGTGTTTGGTAGTACACTTTTAACAGGATTTAGCCATGGATTTCATCTAAATTCAGTCATACACCAAAAAGGGAAAAACTAAATCCAACTCTCTATTAAACCCAACTCTCTCCTGTTCCGTCTCCACTGCGACGTAAATTCGGATTTATCAAATCCTACTATGAGGGGGATTTCGCGCATTTACTCCGTCGTTGCCCGCGTGCTTAGTTTCAATCACGAGCTTCGACGGATTTCACGGATTTGACAAATCCTACATAACGTAAATCTACAGCTGCAGCCAAACACAAACTAAAGAGCTATTTGGAATTACTTCTATAATTTTTACTTGTATATATTTGGATTTAAAATAGAACTCATTTGGTGGTGATAGTTATTTTTAAGGATATTGAAAGGACCTAAATATTATTCTCAGTGCTCTTAAAATAAGTTGATTAATTCTTTCAAATAAAAAATAAAATCACTTGAGAATGTAAACAAAAAGTCCTAAATTATTGAGAATGTTTATTATGATTTATATGCTCCACCAACTTAGAATCAATAAAATGCATTAAAGTTGTAGAAGAAGATGAATTTAAATCGAACCTCTCAGCGTTAACAATAACAAATGCCTCCAATGCCCACTTTGTGTAACATATGTTAGCCAGAAATTTTGAGGTTGTCTCCTGAGTAGCTATCAGCGTTAAAATTACTGGCATAAGTGCAGACCACTGCACGAGCAAATCCAAAAGGTTGTTAACCAGACAGAAAAACAGCTTACAAATTTTAAAGAAAATTTAAACAAATTTAAATGAGATAAAAATGACTTTAACGAGAATTTATCTCACCAACTGGGCTGTTCCAGGCTGGAAGAAGATGGAGAAGAAGTAGCCAATACCAGTTACACAGTAAACGAGAGCAACTAGTATGATGTAATTATCTGCAATTGAGGACCTAGGGTTGTTGAAAAAATAGAACATTGAGAGATAAACTATTGGTTTGACTGCTGTATTGAAATGATCAATGGTATCTCTTGCAAGGAAATAAGCGAGTGAGCTCATGCCAGAAGTCCTTTCCCTCATGTATTGCAGCTTTTCAAGCGAAAATGATCTAAGAGCTCCAATCTTGCATAATAGAGCTGTAAAACAACACATTTTAATTAAAATATGCAACAATTTATTACAGATTAGTTTATTCAAAGAATCATGATAGTTGAAGATACAATTATGGGGCAGCTAAATATTTTTTAAGAAGGCTTTATCAAATGAATTTTAGGTAAGATTGAAAAACTATCATGGATAATCATACATATTTATGGAATGCAAATGCATCTAAAATGTCAGCATGCAATTTCTTGGATTCTTATTATATATCACACAACAAATATTTGTAGATTCTTATAATATATCATACAATTTTAAAAAAAAAAAAAAAAAAACTTACAAACAGCTATAACAGTGTACGTGTAACCCAAGGACCCAAATGTTTCGTCGCTCATTTTAGCAAGTGTCCCTAGGCAAACTCCAGCAAGGCATAGAATAAGAAAATCAACTCCTAGTATTCTAGCTTCACGAAGACGTTGCTTACCAACCCTGAAAAATTATAAGAATTATACTATGCTAAAATCCATTAAAAGGATTAAAATTCCATAGAGTTTTCACTATAGTCGAGCAAAATTTAATAAGTTATGAAAAAATCTTGAAGTTAGTAGGTGAGTAAGCATACGGAATAAAGTGCCAAAATAGTCCCCTCTTTTCATATTAGGCCATTTTAGTCCCAGAGTTTACAAAAATGCTAAATTAGTCCCCAAAATATTTTAGTGAGATCCAAAATAGTCCTCAATGAGTATTATTTCAATCCATATTAAAAGAATCTGGAAACTGTATTGAGACTTTTAAAAATTCTGGGAAAAAAATGATCTCCTATAAAGAGTCATGGGACCATTTTGACACTTTTCTCTGAGCATATACCTTCCCAAGAAATACTTGTACTGCTGCATAATACCAGGAGTTCTCCGATTTGACAAGTCCGTAGAATGTAAGAAATTATACTCAAAATCATCTTTTCGCCGCCCCAAAATATCCTTAACATTGTCCCATATGTCCCCTGCAATAGATCGTCTTTCAACCTCAACATTACTCTTTTCTGCACACTTGTTAGAAGTATCTCCAGTAGAATCATCACGAAGCATATCACGAGGCACATCATATCCATTATGCAACATCCACCTAAGAGGAAGTTGCTTGCATGTTATTCCTGAAGGTGTGTTTGGCTTAATTATCCCCTCTAAAATGTCTATAAAATAATCTGGAGGATTAACACGTTCTGGAACATTGATCCCAAGACCTGAAAAATATTCTTCAACCTTCTTGATAGATCCATGATACACGGTTATGCCTCCTTTTGCTAGAAGTATCAAATCATCAAACATCTTGTAGAGGGTATAGCTGAAAAAAACACATATATATAGTTTTACTTGCAGGAATTCATTATCGAAGTTGATCAATAAGGAAAAAATTGATTTATGATAGTTGTCAGTTCTTTAAGCTAACAAGGCAAATCCATGAAAATTAAAATTTAGAAAACATAGAAATAATTGATTTAAGAAATAAACATCATTATAGGATAGAATCTTAAAATAACCTGGGTTGGTGAACCACCATGCATATATTTACCCCTTCAAGTGCTTCGCGGCGTAGGGCTTTAAGAAGCATAGACGATGAAGCACTATCCAAACCAGAGGTTGGCTCATCTAGAATCAATAAAGAAGGTTCCATAACCATTTCAAGCCCAACATTAACTCTTTTTCTTTGCCCACCTGATATTCCACGCTGCTCGACAGTACCAACTAAGGATTCACGTACTGCTTGCAATCCCAAGGACTCAATAATTCTTTCAACAACAAGAACTTTATCTGCCTTTGACAAATCAGCCGATAATCTGAGACAATATTGAAAGAAAAATTTAATCATTCTAACTTTATTCCTAAAAATAACTTTAAAAAAATTTTAAGCAAACGAAAAAGCGTAAATATAATAAAATTAGATTTGAATGTTGTTTAAGGAGATAATCATGAATATTCAATTTTTCAAAAGCACATTGTCTAGTTTTAAACCAGATAGAATACTGTTCTCTTTGTTTTCAACTCTGATAATCACCATAGTCTCCATTTATACCCTAGACAATCACTATTATCTCCATTTATACAAAGAATGTCAATTTTGCTAACATTTTTTTGATATGTCGATTTTATTAAAAAAATAACATATATGACTATTTTTAAAAAATCATAATGAAGATTCTATAATCTGCTCCATACATAGTGCCTCAACTAAAACAAATAGAAGCATCCTATGAGAAACCTACGAGGTCTGTAAAATGTTTTCATTCAGGTAATCAAAAAAATTAGCAGTATTATATATCAATCCAAAACAGGTTTGAAATAGATATTAAGTGAAAGTTTTTTTCCAAATTAGCACGTACCCCAAAGCAATTGATGGGCACGAAATCAGTTAATAGTGGCAAAATTTAAACAATCATTAACTAATCAGTCTCCTTTAATATAACCAAAGAAATGTTTTAAGTGCTCAAAAAAGTTGAAAATATTTTCGAAAAAAAATGTGTACAAGTAAAAAAGCTTCATGCACAGACAGTCCTTATGGACCCACCTAACTATAGTTCTTAAGGGTAAGCCTGAAAGCAACACAGTTGCCAGCTTAACAGCAGCCACGGGTTCTTTGATCACCATGATAAATAAGGTTGGTTAAACTGCCTAATATTAAAATTTATTAATATAAGTTGACTGAGTGACATTTTAGTAAAAGGATAAAGATTAGAATGGAATACCTTGGAAGACTTGTATATAAATAAATCGTTCATTTTGAATGGGTAAATAATCATGAGAAAAAGTAATGAAATGGGCATTCCTTTTTTATCTTTTCTCTATTTTTATCAAAGTTCAACAATGAAAACGAAAGAAACTAGAAATGGTTTATTTGAAATAATTTATATAAGAGATGAGCGTATTAATTCATATCATACCTGCATCGTGCGCTAAACCAAAGGTTCTCTTCCACCGTCAAGTTTCCATGAACAATGTCATCCTGTGGTACAAAGCCTATGATCTTTTTATAACACCGAATAGGCTCTGCTTTCCCATTAATAAGAACCAAACCCGTTATCTCACACCCTGTTGTTTTTCCAGCCAAAGCACTCAGAAATGTAGTTTTACCAGCCCCCGAAGGACCCATTACTGCTGCCACACGACCAGGCATGAGTTTTCCCGTCACACTTCTTAAAAGCTTTTTCTTACTCCCTATCAAAGTTAGCGTTAGATCCTTAAAAGCAACCTCAATTGTAGGTCTGGTTCTTATCTCTGTATCAGTAGCCATAGAAATAACTCCAGAGAATGTCAAGTTCTTATTTTGTTGTTCCAATGCTTTTTCTTTCTCAATTTGCCCATATACATACTTGAACATTTGGCTGTGAGTATGGATTTGTTTACCTTTTTGCATGTTCTTCTTTATATTCTTATCTCCAATTTGCAGATTAAACCCTTCCTCACTTTCAGGATTATCTTCTAGTGATTGAATAACTTTTTTGAGATTACCTGATTCCTTTTTCTTAGGAGGAAGGTCTGAATTTTTAGAACTTGAAGCGTTAGATGATCCATGAGACTGCCCCAAACCTTTAGATGTTTTGCGTGAGAATGTTCTAGAAAGTTGTGCTTGAAGTCCCGAGGCATGTTTCTTTGCAACATCTTTAGCTGCTTTCCACCTTTCACGAGCTTGTGCAGTTTCTCGAGCACTCCTTGCAGCGGCTTCTCTTGATTTGGCTTGCCTTCTCTCACGGTTACTAAGGATTTGGCCAGAGAAGTTATATATGATTAAGAGCAACAAACACAAAGCGACCTATATGAAAAGAAGAAATTGTACTTCAACTTTCAGTTTCACAAATAAGTTCTTTTTGTGGAATAAATATGAAAAAATAATAATGAAGCACTAAAAGAAAACTACGAAACACACTAATTTTTCTAGGAAATAATAAAATTTAGGGCTTCTCAGGTTATAAATCAACTAGATTTTCTACATTGTAAAGCTATAATCTTAATTTGTTCATTATAGTTATTCAGAATATTGCACCATAGTTTAGCTTAGTTGGAATCAACTGAATACAACTCTAACTGATGGCAGAATTAAATTTTAAAATTTAGGAATCACTAACCATAACAAGAGCTCCAAATATAGTAATGTCTTGATTCGAAGAATTTGGCTTACAAGAACTTTTCTTAAAACACCCTGCATGTTAAGAAAAATATTATTCAAGTATTACAGCTTAAATAACAAAATCTTTCAAATTCAATATTCTCGAGTTTGAAACATATAGACAACACATGTAAGAATGCATCGTATTGGTTTTGTCAATAAATCTTTTGGACTAAAGCTCATATTTTGCATGTATGTTAAGATGAATAACCATTAGATTGCCAATCTTCTATAGAAAATGACAATAAATTTTGTAGTCAAATACTGACATTTTGTCATTTTTTAAGATTAAAAAAGAATTCATAGAGTGAAATTATATGAAAAAGCAGACATAAAACAATGTGCCTTTGTGATATTATCCGAATGATCATTTTTTCTTTTGGATGATCTTGCCTCTTGTGATGTTCTCCATATAATTGATTTAAACAAGCAATATTTTATGTATAACTATAATATTTATAGTTGCTGTACTTGTGAGTGATACTACATCAAATTCACTTTGGTATCTTTCCGTCAAATTAGAAAAATTCTGAATTTGCTAACACTAGCTGGAAAAATAGTATGAATATTGGTGAGCTGCTTATTTTAGATAAAGAATTTCCTAAAATTTTCTATTAAATAGTATAAACGAAACTGAGCTTACTTATTTCAGATGTAGAACCCTTCCTGCAGTAATGCCTGTAAAGTAGTGACAAAGGAGCAATTAATAAAGTGCTGAGTGTCATAAAATATGAAGGATAATGTACAAAATGGTCATATAAAAAATTAAGGGAGCAAATCCTATTTTTTATAAAAAAATTGTTCTTTTAAAAAAAAAAATTAGATTAGGATGGTAGCTGCAATATAAAAAAATTAAAAAAAGGTGAGAAAATTACAACCCTGGTAGTTGCACATTAAGATTTGTCTTAAATTGAAATTTATCAAATGAAACCCCTAATAATTAAGAAAAACATATGAACAAGTATTTTAATATCCAACCCAAAATTGTAGAATAAGGTTTTTATTGTTGCTTATGAAAAAGAATTGTTTACATAAATTTTGAAGAAGATGGTTGTATGGCGACAAGAAGGCTATCATGACCATTGTGCTATCATAAATTTTGTAGAATAATGGTTTTTATTGTGCTATCATGACCATTGGAGAATGTTATAGATTCAATACCCACTACTACAAGAAATCTTCTGTATAGTGCTTGGACAATAGTATCCAGCAGGGCAAAACACTTGTCTGGTAGATAAAACATCAGCCCACATATCGGCGCCACCACAAGTATGATTTGGTTGACCTGGAGGTAGTTGGTAATTATATCTGCATCATTTCTAAAAATTACTTATATAATGGCTAACATAAAGTTTAATAAAATAGATAGAAGAGAGACTAAACATAGTTAATAAGTATGAAACAAAACTTACGGATCACAAACACCAGTGGTCTTATTTAGTTTTGCAAGTGGGCAGTATGCACCCAAAGGACAGGCTTTGAAAAAAATGAGAAAATAAAAGTTAGACAATTGCTTCAATATAAGAGAGTAGAATAAGATAGAGAAAGTACTTACGTATCATGCATGTAATACCACGGGGACAGAAGAAGCCTGGACAACAGGGATGACACTTCTGAGTCCTAGCAGGCATTTGTCTGGAATCATTATATTTAACTTTTTGATTTGGATTGACGTTGCATGCCCATCCTGGCTCACATCCAGAGACCCATGAAGTCAAGTTGCAATTTTTGTTTGGTTTAAGTATGTTGACCTTTGCACTTTCTCCACTGTTGTCATAAAAGCTATTGAAGTAAAATTTCATTTCGGCAGCATTACACAAGCGTTGCGTGAGGTCCCCTGTTCATCCAATAAGTTAATAAATAGAAGTTCATAAAAACAGATATATTCACTAAAAACTAATATTGGTTTTCAGTCTATTATTTTGATAATTCACAAATTTGATAGAATGAAAGCAGTGAAATAAAATAAAATTTCTTAAAGCTATGATATATTAAAATCTAAAGCTAACTCAATTAGTTTGATTTTCCTAAAACAAGTTAAACGTTTTCTTTGGATGAAGTTATGGCTAAGCAAAAAAATATATCTCTTTGACTAAATTTGATCCTTAACTATCCCCAAGTATATTAGCCTCAACAATCCAATTATGAACCAAACCTTATATGGTGGCCATACCCCATCTCCTAACTATGAGGACTGTCTTAGGTTCAATTTCTATACCTAACACTTTTATTTATTTGTTGAAAAAATATAAAGCGTGCATTTCTATTTGATGCAATAACTCTACTTAAAATCTTGTAACTAGCTTTGTGCCTCTTTCGAGGATGGCTTACCTTACAACTCTTGTTGGGTAAGGGGTAGAACATTAAAGGTAGTCTAGGACACTTTTAATTAATGCTCAAAGATCAATTTTGTGGATTTGAGCCAATGCATGGCCGTGCGCTTGGACCTATTTGATACTTAAAGCTCACCTTTAGCAAGTGCCCAAGTTTGGTTTCATAAGAAATGATGGGTTGAGGGAACTTCTCGTGGTCTATAGTTATTGGTAAGACAATCCTTTGATCATCTTGAAGTATTCCGTGCTCTTCTTAGTTCACAGCTGTATGGTAAGGGGTTACTAAATTAATGAAAATAGTCTTATTATTTTCAATTCTGTTCTCGCACAACTCCAAATTCAACCAAGTACATAACACAAGCACCAAGATTATAAGACAAATTCATGGTCCATAATCTCTTATGGCCTTATTAGCATCATATGTTTGGTTATGATCAAAGGGGTTTGAACTCTAGGACTACAATCCAAAAAATACCTTAATCAAATCCTTTCAATATAAAGATGAAAATACTATCAATGATACAATGAACCAATTGGAAGAGAAATCTAAGTATCTCTAAAATTTTATATAAATATCCAACTAAAAAAGATGACTATTATGACCCAAAGAATATCCTCATACGTGTCTTAACTATCAAATTATAAGCATTATTATTTTATGATAAAATGTTCAGCATGAATAAAGGTTTGAATGAATTGATAATCCTGCTAGATTTTGGGTTGTTCGATCACTCTAAAATTTACATCGAATCAACATCAACCTCAAAGTCTCATACATATCAATTCCAATCACAAAGCCATATCATGGATCTAGTCACACAATTTAGATCAACATCATCTTTGATCTCAAACAAATTTGATACAATCATTCATCATAACAAGGAGATGGTCAAATACAAATATTAGAGATAGTATGGTCCATCCTTTCATCCTTCAATCAACCAAATGGCAAATAATGCCCTCAAATAAGAGGCATTTTAGTCCAACACATATCTCAAAAAAGCATGGCTCAAATATCTACCTAAAGATTCACCAAAGTACTAAAATAGCTTCCACTTACATTCATATAGCACCTAAAATGACAAAGTTGTTGCGAATATGGAAATCTGTTCACTGTTCAAATTAGCATTTTCTTATGTTTGTCAACAAATTGAATTTGATACTCGAAATTAATTGCTCTTAATTTCTTTTATGATTTTCTGCATAAGAGAAAATGAAATAATTAATGGGTTTCATTAATTTGTTGATTAATTCCTTAATGGGTCAAATGACATTATGAAATTAATAAATAGGCATACTAGCTCCCATTGTTATCTCTCTCGTGATTTGGTTTCCCAGGCTTCTTCGGCTGTTGCTCTCGAGAGGAGAGAGGAGCGAGGAGAGAGGAGAGGTGAGAGAGAGAGAGAAAGAGAGAATTTGTTCTTTCTTGTAATCGTCGAGGCGATCGACGGGTGTAATCCTCGAGTAATAAAATACTTCGCAGCTCCATGAACGTAAGCAATTTGTCAAGCCATATAAATCTGTGTGTTTCTGCTGTTTTTCTATTTTGTGAATTTGTCGTTCCAATTTTGTTTTATTGTCATCGTTTTTCACAATAAAAGAATTTCTCCTTGAATTATACTTTCTGTCCATTAGTACCCAAACTCAAACAAATAGTGTAAGATCCCTTATAATCCTCAAATTGAGCACTTAAATTTTATTTCTTGATTATATGCATGTCAGAAGTAACCTGAGGAAAATCTCTTATAGGACACTCAACACCCTAAGGATAGTTTTCTAGGACACAATAAAATGCGACACAAAACTTTAAGAATGAAGGAACTCAATCAAGGATAAATTATTTCACCTGTGCCTCTTTAAAAGCTTATTTACTATTGGTGAAAATTTTGAATTTTAATAAGCATAAAATCATAATAGTAGATTTATGGTTTTGATACAAGTAAAAATATTGAACAGAATATTAATATATGGTCAAATAGACAACATTAGTTAGAAAAATAACATTCTTTACGTGTTAACATTATTTTTGTAAGTAAAACTAGTTGCATTTAATATAGAAGTTTACAAGTAATTTCAAAGACTTTTGAATAGGTAGAGAATCTTCTCTCCAACTAGAAAGTTCGAAACACACTCTAATAACTAATTTCTAACATAAATGCCATTAAAAACTTAATTCACAAAAAAATAATAATAATAATAATTCTACTTACCATACATTATTCTAAGTACTTATAACTTTTTGATGTGACATGAAAGATTTGAATCGTATAAATGCAAAAAGTAAATTAAATGTTATATAAGTAAAAACATACTAATTGGGTGTATGCATGTAAGTGTCCCTAAATTAAAATGTGTAAAAAAGGATAAACATTTAATTAAAATCTCATATTATGAAGTGCAAATGTGATTTTAATCAAGTAACATTTATTCTAGACGTATTAATAAAAAAACTAAAAGAATATTTTTTCAATTACATATGATAGGGATCCGGATAAAATGTATACATAGTATAAACTATTAAATATATAATTTATTTCATATTTTAATTTTATAGAAAAGATAAATAGTATCAAATCCATTCATTCCATCTTTATTTGATAATAAAATTTACAATATAATGAAATCCAATAATATATTTTGAATCAAAGGTCAACAACTCAAAAAAAAAAAAAAAAAAAACAGTAATTGAATTTTATAAAATAGGAGGATCTACATACATACCACCCAATTCTTATTAGTGTTTGGTAGCATACAATTAACAAGATTTAGGGATGAATTTAACTTAAATCCAACCAAACACTAAAACGAACCTTAAATCCAAAGCTCAGTTAAAATTAAAATTTTCACGTTCTATCTCTTTTCACAGTGTTTCGTCTCTATAATGATGTAAATCGGGATTTAATAAATTTTAATCAGCGAAGCAGCCAAATGATTTATTCTGTCGTCGACGAGCTCAGTCTTCATCGCAGGATTTATAAGATTTACTAAATCCTATTCAACCGCCTAAATTTCATATCAAATACCCTAAACTTCACTATTATCACCCTTATTATCTTCTGTCTATTTTCCGACAACATTCCGGCGAGCTCTCAAGGCAATGACATGATGACAGCAGCATACAATGAACTCTGAAACTCTTATCTTTCCCATTTTTTCTCCCCGCTTTGCCATAAATCCCATCTTTCTCCTCCGGCGACATTCCGACAGAGGATTTAATTGTCGGATTTTGGATGTTTGGTTGAATTTATGTTAAATTCATGTCTAAATTATATTAAAAAATGTGCAAGTATTATTAATTTAATTGATAAATATTTAGAAAATTGTTGAAAGATTCACAGGTCAATTTCTTTTCAATATCAATTTTATGTCCTAACCCTCGAAATTAAAAAAAAAACCCCGATGTGACATTCAACATCCATGGACCCACCCGAATCCATAAAAAATAGCCTGATTGTAACAATCCTAGCTAGCCGAAACATAAAATGAAATTCAAAAGAAGCAATGCTCACCTCTCTGCCTGATGCAATTGACCAGGAACCTCAAATCTGCCGAAAAATTAAACGCCAGATTCCAATCCTTATCTCTGAAAAAGAAATATATATCTTTATACATCATATTTATGCCGATGAACAACAAAAGCAGGTCTAAGGCCATCAGATGACATAAAATCAAAACAAGTGCGCGTACGAATCCTTGATGCAATATTTGAGCTGATTGCCAAATTCTTTAGCAAAGGCTCCAGTAAGGCTCATGAGACGATCATAGACAATGCTAGCGAAGAGCGGGACTTCTTCTGTGTTTCCTCCGCCATCATCGTCTTCGCCATCATTGCCCTCATAATCATCGTAGTCGGTCTGGCACTGCCCTAGCTGCGCGACGGCTAGTAAGGCGACAACCAAGAGAGCAGCTATAGCCCATCTTCGGTGACGAGCGCGGCAAAAACTGTGCATCTCCATGGGTGTCACTTTCGCGCAAGGGTTGTGGGAGGAGGGAGGGTTTGTAAGGAACGAACAAAAGGAAAAAAAAAGGATCTATGGTGGGCGTAGAGGACTGATGTTGGAAAGGAAAAGTTAGGTGTTGTTGGACGGAAGAGAGGAAAATGCGGGAGAGAGGGAGAGAGAGGTGTTGGGTGGACATTAGAGCCTGCGGGGAGGGAAGCTCGTTAGAATGGGTGGATTTCAGCGCGTGCGGAGATGTGAGGGAAGGGCGTGGTATTTTTCGGGAAGACTTACATTTTACAGACACCATCCTATTTTAAATTTTTTATATTTATAATACTTTTTTTATACATAAAAAATGCATTTCTTCTTTTAAAAATAAAATAATCTTATTTTTTATATAATAGGAAATTTTTTAGGGTTATAAATATAAAAATATGAATTATTTGTCAATATATAAATCTGTAATAATTGGGTGATATGTTTGTAAATGCCTTAAATTATTATTATTTTTTTAGCTTCTCTCCTCTTCAATTGTGAGAAATTAAAATTAGTAAATTTTAAATGAATATAATAAATATTATTTTTTAGAGTGGGCATAATTAGTGAATTATCTGAAATATATATGAAATAATTATTAAATTTTATTATTAATATATATATATATATATATATATAT
>NEWO01000002.1:9691974-9706791 GCA_003013225.1 Phalaenopsis aphrodite | reverse complement strand
TATGTACCACAACACATACCACTCAAATGCTATGTAGCGATTTACATAAATACCATTCAATTTCAATGAAATAATCTATATATGTATCACTCATTGGTTATGACAGTTATTTTTTAAACAATATTACTGAACATAAGCATAATGATAATTTGTCCATAATTAGCTGTCACATAACTGTTTTTAATCAGCTGAAACAAACAGCAGTCAGTTTCTCGGCAGCAACTTCCTCGCAACAGCTTATTAGGACAACGCAGATGCGCAACTGAAAAGCCGAGAAGCTGTAGCTACCCTAACGAGACCCTTATTTGAAATAATACAAATTAGTATTAAAACCCAACCATGTGCCATTAGTTCCACATGAGTGTGTGTTGGTTCTTATTTTCAACAAAATGATGATAGGACTGATAGAATATTCAATGGGCTTGCTTCCTTGTTTCTTGACGTCAACTATTTCTTGCACCCTTAAATAACTTCCACATAAATCTATTAAACTATCTTTTTTCATGTTGTAAACAGCTCAACAACTTTGGTAGACGAATCGATCCCTTTATTCTAATGTCGTCGCAGAATCCTAAGCTAAGGGGGAGAAAAAATGTCCACGCCATGGTCGCCGGCGTTAGGCTTTGCGGTGATCCTCGCCTCCTGCTTCGGGGCCACGGCCTACTCGAGACCACCGGCGGGCAAAATTCTGACGGTGGAAAGTTCTGAGTCCGACTCCCATCCTCAGCAGGTGCTTACACATACTTTCTGAAAATTTTTAAAAAATATTTTTGATGTATTTTGGGTAAAAATAGCACTTTTAATCTGAAATATTGTATCAATATAGACATGCATGACATCGATATCATAGTAAGGATATTTTAATTGCTATAGAATTTTTTTAATAATGTAAATAAGAGTATTTTAATGGGTATATATAAATAATACTAAATATTTTATTTTATTTTCTTACAAATATTTATTCTTAATAATTTAAATTACATCATGAATCAATTCCCCACAACTAAACAAATTGTTTGACTCTGACTTTACGATAAAGAACATTTTTTTCGTCATTATTATATAAAAATCAAGTCTTGATCCTCATTTTCGGAATTAATTACATAGGTACATGTTTCCATGGTAGGATCCGATCAAATGCGTATTTCATGGATCGCCAAAGAAAAGAATACTCCTTCGCTTGTTGAATACGGCAAAATACCCGGCGTTTATGACAGATCTGCCACCGGCGAGAGCACCTCGTATCGCTTCTTCTTCTACACGTCCGGCGAAATCCACCACGTCAGTGTCGGGCCATTGGATTCCAACACCACATATTACTACCGCTGCGGCGGCATTGGCGACGAGTTCGCCTTCAAAACTCCACCTGCAGCTCTTCCTGTCGACTTCGTGCTCGCAGGTTTGTCGCTACCTCCACCATTCTCTCTTCCTTCTTAGTTCTCATTCAAAAAAAGCTGTTAAATTTGCGTGCGTATACAGGAGATTTGGGGCAAACGGACTGGACGGCATCCACTCTCTCACACATAAACAACTCAGACTACGACATCCTTCTCCTCCCCGGCGACCTCTCATACGCCGACTCCCAACAACCGCTCTGGGACTCCTTCGGCCGCCTTATACAACCCCAAGCAAGCCGCCGGCCATGGATGGTCACACAAGGCAACCATGAGATCGAATCCCTTGTTCCCATCTTCCGCATCCACGCCTTCGCCGCCTACAACGCGCGCTGGCGCATGCCATTTGAGCAGAGCTCCTCTGCTTCCAACCTCTACTATTCGTTCGATGTGGCCGGAGGGGAGGCTCATGTGCTTATGCTCGGTTCTTATGCCGATTATGGCGTCCGGTCACAGCAGTACAAGTGGTTAAAGGCAGATGTTGGGAAGGTTGACAGGAAGAAGACGCCATGGGTGCTGGCGATTGTTCATGTGCCGTGGTATAATACGAACGATGCGCACCAAGGTGAAGGCGAGGGAATGAGAAAGGATGTGGAGAAGCTCGTCTTTGATGCGAAGGTCGACATTGTCTTCGCCGGCCATGTGCACGCCTATGAGCGATTTGTAAGTCTTCTTTCTAATTAGTTCTGATTCACATAATTTGGTTTAGTTGTTACCTGTATTGCATATATGTGTCTTAAACTTAAGAAATTTAGATGAACTCGCCCTGCAATTCACTGATTTGTTTTGAAAAAGCTTTTCTTTCGAAGCAATCTGTCTAGAAAAACCTTCATTAAGGCACACATTTGCAATTTTTCCCCGTTTAGTACCAGTAATTATGTATTATAGCTTGTTATTATATATTTTTTCTTGTTTGTCTGAATTGTCTTTCGACTTTTTTATTTTATATTTGTGACAGACGAGAATATATGACAACTCTTACAATCCCTGCGGTCCTACATACATAACCATTGGAGATGGAGGAAACAGGGAAGGCCTTGCCAACCAGTAAGCAAAAGCAGTGCATTCATAAATTAATTTAATGGCTTGTATTTTAAGATGTGTGTGTGATTTCGTTGTATTTTAGTTCATCAAACCAATACAACTAAAATATAACGAAATTCATATGTGCGGCACCTAACAATTGTGTGTGTGTGTGTTCATCTCTCTCATTGATCCAATTGGAATTCCTCGCCATCATAGAATCAATTTTATAAAAAATTTTGTTTCTAAGATCACTAAAGCCATGTACAATAAATGTGTTTGAAAAAAAATCATGTATTGCACACTAACTTGGGTTTCATTTCTGTTTTACGTACCTTCTTGAAGTTTTAACGAACACCACAAAGCTGCCCATCTCTCTGTATTTAGAGAAGCAAGCTTCGGCCATGGCAGACTTAGGATATTGGACAATAAGCGAGCTCATTGGACGTGGCACCGTAACAATAGTTCGAATTCAGAGGTGGGAGATGAGCTATGGATAGAGAGTTTGAGCTCCTCAGCTTCATGCATGACAAAACAGAATTCTGCTACTCATTCCAATGATGAGCTTTAGAATTGCTAAAAGTCTTCTTCTAATGAACTCATTGATATCTTTGTTGAGTTAATCCCTTTAATTAGATAATTAATTAGTAGGTTTTGTATTAATTCTTGTTTTAACATAATTAAAATTGTGAATAATGATGTTTGTAAACTATGATGCAAATGCATTTTGGAGGTGGAGTTGTTTTATACCGTCTTATCCCTTTCTTTCTTTAATCTCATGAATCCTTTGAGGTTTGTTAGGAATAAAAATTATTAAAGGCTAGAAGGCAATGCAATGTAGGTGGAGTTGCTTTTTTATCTTCATTTTATTTTGCTCAAAATTTAGCACTATTGTAACACACTTGAAGAAATAAGATGATGGCCTCTCATTTAAAGAAGATGAAGAGTTTGAAAGGGATAATAACTTGCCATTGCAAATCTCGAATGAAATATATTAATTCAATTTTTTGCTTCTATGTTAATGGAGGTTACACCTCCATTTATGTTGCATGAATAAACTAGAATTAGAATATCATGTGAAAGTAAGGGTTGAATATAATCTTTAGAGATACATGAAGAACTTAAACATTTCTTGCAAAGACTTGTTTGATCATGAGTATTTAGGATCGAAATTTTTCAAGATATATACATAAGATGATTATTCATTTTATCCAATATCCTAAAGAATTTAACATCAATAAATTCATCTTATAAGAAATTATTCATAGCATAAATTTGCTAAAAATCTAAAACTAAATACATGGAATTGTAATTTTAGTAGTAGTTGCTCTAGTGACAAAAGTGTGACTTTGGGCGATCAAATTATTAAAATGTGTGAACGATTTAGATATCTTGGGTCCGTTGTCCAAAGCGATGGTGATATAAATGGGGATGTTAATAGTAGAATTCAAGTTGGTTGGCTGAAGTGGAGGAATGCTTCGGGCCTTTTGTGTGATAGAAAAGTTCCGCTTAGATTGAAAGGAAAGTTTTATAAGACTGTGGTGACACCTGCAATGCTCTATGACGCTGAATGTTGGCCTCTAAAAGAGAAGCATGATAATAAGTAAAGTGTTGCAGAGATGATAATGATTAGGTGGATGAGTGGCTTTACACTTGGAGATAAAATGCAAAATGAATTTATCCGTGATAGGATTGGTGTAGCTCTTATGACAAACAAAATTAGAGGAAGTCGTCTTAGATGGTTTGGTCTACTAAACATCGATCTTCTGATGATTCGATTAGGATAGTAGTTGTTTTAGATTTGAGTTGTGTTAAGAAAGACAGGTAGACCTAGGAAGACTTGGGTTTATTGTATAAAAAATAATCTTAATTTACTAGAACTAGATGAAAATATGAGACTAAGGGTCTGTTTGGGGCAGCTGCAGCTTATCTTGCTTCTGCTGATAAGTAGCTTATCCTGATAATCTGCTGATGAGCAGCTGATCCGGATAAGTTGATTGACTGTTTGGTTTGTGCGTTTGGAAAATAATTGATTTGTAGCTGTTTGTGGATAAATGACCATTCTGCCCCTGAACTGAATAATTTATGTGTTTTCAGCAAAGGAATAATGGTTATTAATTTGTCAATATTTCACAAAAGCAGGTTTCTACAAGTCATATTCCTCTATGAGTGAGAGAACTGAACTACTCATAAAATTAACCACTATATACTCTAGCATTCCTTGGCCTACAAATATACAAATAATCGTTTCTCACAAAATTGGAATTTACTGGAAAGAAGTCACACATGCGCTCAATTTAGATATTGTTAGTGTTTCTTGAGTGGAGCAATAGAAAGCTTACCAAAACTCCACCTGTAAACGCGATACTTCTCGCTTCTGCTCAAATCTTCCGGGTTGAAGTTACGTTCACTTCCATCTCGAGCAGTAGCCGAAAGCGAAATGCCAAACTACCGTTGAACGGAAATTAGGTGGAGGACGGAGCTAAAAGACTGATCCATCATCAAAGCAGAGGACGAAGGGCCTGGATTTGCTGGAGAGCAACTAGGAGGGGGTCGTGGGCTTCGACTTGATTTCAGCGATAGAGAGCGACGAAGGGCCGGATATTCGGCGACGGAGAGCGACGAATTGTTGGATACGGGCTTCGACTGGCTTTCGGCGACGAAGAGCGACGAAGGGCCGTGGGCTTCAATTGGCTTTTGGCAACGGAGAGCGACGAAGGGTCGCAGGCTTCGGAAAGAAGGCGAGGTCGTGAGCGAGAGGGGTAGAGGCGTAAAAGAAGTGAAATAAGCTCCAGGCAAACGCGAATCGCAGGTATAACCCTGCGATTCGCGTGTAAGAGAAAATATAAAACACAGTTTTTATATAACTTATAAAACGTGCGAAACAAACGGGTAGACAGCGTTTTCAAAAACGTAACCGCAATTATAAGCTGCCCCAAACAAGCCCTAAATAAAACTCTATGAAGAAAAAAGATTCATATAGCCATCCATAATTTGCTAAGAACAAAATTAAATAATTGAAAATTAATTTGAAAAGTTCTCTACTTTAAAATAGTAGGCTCCTAAGCATCACATCAAAATTTATAATTGTTTGAATAGACTTTCATGATGACATCAATAGTGTGATTCAATAATCAAAATTAAGTGATATATTAATAAAACAAAGGAAACTTGAGATAATAAAGTAATGCTATAAAACTGATAAAATAACAATAAATAATGTATTAAAGATGACAACCATGTAGTAACCCTAAAGAAATTATTACTATTGCCCTCAAATGGAATCACTCAAAAAAAAAATTTTTTAAGGCCATTCTGTGCTTCTGTTTTTAGGACGGATTCTAATTATATAACTATTTCTTAATATGTTAATAAAACACACCCTCATATTTATGCCAATAATTTCAAAAAACTTTAACACCAAGATTTCTTTTTTTTTTCTATATTTACACCCCCTTTTTTGGTGCATAAAAAGATACATTTCATTGATGTTTGGTTGTACGCATGGATTTATGTTACGTAAGATTTATCAAATCCCTGATATTTGCAGATGAAAAAAATACAGCTCCCAAAAAGAGGTACCACGTGGCATTATGTGGGATCATTGCATGCGTCGCACCTCCTCATTAGAGTACTGATGCATCAATACTCATGAGATAATATACTGAGATGGAGCACAAGAGCAATGACGGAGTAAATCCGTGAAATCCGCTTTTCAATAAGATTTGATAAATCTGAATTTGGGTCACAGAGCAGGAAAGAAAGGGAATGTTAGAGAGTTGGATTTAAAGGTTACATATATAAATACATAAAAATTTAGTGTTATGTCCCTAAACAATAAGCACCCTTTCAAAAAAATCAAGAAAGAAAAAAATTGGAATCATCTACGCTTAACAAATGAAACATATAAATGCATACAAGGACAGAGGAACCCTTCCCTTATTTTTTTACAACCATCCAGCTAATCTATCTAATTAACAAACTAAGCCTAAAAACTCAAATCCCAGAGCATGACTGCAATGAAATGAACGGTCGAGATGAAGATATCTAAATTTTGTCCAGCTTCTCCGCCTTGATCACAGGATTGCAGCGAGCAATGGCTTCGCGGCTGGCCGACTTGAAATCAAAGCAGCAGCCGTGCTGCTCCGGGTACCGGTGGTCTCCGCAGTGCGTCACACCGCACCGACACTTGAACCCAAGGAGCCCCACCTTCTTCCGGCACGCCGCGCACCGCCGCGGCGGTTGCGGCTCCGCCGCCGCCGCCTCAATCGCCGGCTTCGGTGCGGCCGCCGACGCGGCTGATGTAGTCGACGAGGAACAGAATAGAGTTGATGATGAAGAGGAGGAGGCCGCAAGAATGGATTTTTCGACAGCGAGCAGAGCATCCTGGGTTTTAAGATGGTCTCCGTAACACTTAGAGCAGAGATTGAGAGTAGCAGGGCTACCGAAGAATCCGCAATTGTTTGCACAGCGCAGGCCTTCTTGGCATCTCCGTCCCTGCGGGCATGGCTGATCCTCCGCCATCGTTTCGAGATTATTTGAATTTAGCCTGATGAATCAGAAAAAAAATATAAACTTTATTGAAGATTGCTTGTCAAGAACACTAATTGGAAGGGAAAACTTGAAGCGACTATAGATCTTACTGTGTGTGACGATTCGTGGCGAGGGATGGAGATATGAGAGTGAAGACTTCACAGGCACAGAAGAAAAAGGAGAAGGGGTCAGCGCTGGATCCGACCTGGAAAATAAGTTATCCAGGCTGGAAAGAGTAGGGGGAGAGCAGGTGGTTTAATGAGGATAAGTTTTACAGCTGTGGAGTTATGGTTCACGTTTCATTTTAGAAGAATAATATATTTATCCGAATATTTTAATTAATTCGCAATAAAATAAAATATAGTTTTTATGGATGATATAAATGAATTTAATGTCATAATATGATATGTATAACTCTCATATACATTTAGTATACATCATAGGAAAATTATTATGTATTTGCGTGCATTTCCGACAAATCAACTATTTAAAAAAAATTAATAAAAGTGGAACCCACTGTCATATAGATTTGAGTTGATGTACAATTGTGATCAGAAAGCGCACACAGCTCTGTACGCAATAACTTTTCATACATTATGAGTGATTATTTAGAAAAAAAGAATATCTGTATGCATTTATAAAGTAATAATTATGTTTAAAAACACTTAAATATTTTTCATTTAAGATCGCAAAATCGAATTATTTGGAATTTGAGAAGGGACAAAAATATAAATATAATAATAAATTTTATTAAATGCTTAAGAGTCAAAGTAGGAAGTTGTTTGGTTTATAAAAGAGTTAGATTTCAATCTTGCAATAAAATTTGTTAACATATTTCAATGCCAAAAATTAAGAGTTAAATCAATCTTTATTGGGAATTATACATTAAAAAAGGGGCATTTACGTTCTATTAATTTTTATAGATCGCGTATCTTAACTTCCTTATATTTATATAGACAGCCCTCAAATATTTAATATCCCATTAAAATAATATTATTATAATTTTTTTTTAAAGTAAAATGTATATTTTATGAATAAATTTGAAGCACGAAAATGTTATGGATGTAAATATAAGTATAACAAAATTATGTGTGAGACATGCAAATACATAATAATTGTGTGTTGTATGTAAATTTCTCTAAAGAAGAAAGGTTTGCATAATGGCACTCAATTCCTATGCATTTATCTAACACCTAAGCTTGGGTGGGGTTAAGCCCATACAATGCAACTCTTTTAAAATCTGACTTGAAGGTCATGCAGAAAAGTAAATGTACAATTTTTTTAAGTCATGAATATTTTAATCCTAAAACTTTCATTATTTTGAATAATTTTATTAGGATTTTGTATAAAACTTTAGAATTTTAAATAATAAAGAGTCTATATTGTGTTCATGATTCTTAGACAAACCATAGAAATAAATAATGAAGCAATTCAATCATTCAAGCACACAAAAAGGCTGAAAATAAGGCAAATAAAATATATAAAAGACTGATTTCGTTGGGTCGACAATATTTCTAGGAAAAAAAATGTGATTGTTCTCCGCATAAACATGTCTAGTCCTAATTCTACATATCAATTTAAAATATAGAATTAAGATACATGACACAAACATCTATTCTTAGTCCCGCCATGCAGTTCCTGCATCAAAGTGTGATGTTGAATGCGTAGAGAGTTTGATGGATCCCTATATCCAATGTTTAGAAATTAAAAAGACCCCTAAAAAAATAACTAACCCGAGGGCCTTTAAATTTAAAGTTGCACAATGTTTCATCATTAAAAGTAAACTTTTTTTAAGGTCAACCACTTCATTACTCTTAAGATGCATAAATGAACACAATTCAAAAGAAACTCTCTGGGAAATACACTCTAGTGAATGTGGGAGTCATATCAGAGGAAACACCTTAGTGCATCATGTTCAGAGGCAATATTGCTTCTGATTGACCCTCATGAAAGACAGAAGATTTTTTTAGGAGATGCAAGTAGTGTTGGAAGTATGCTCCACTGCAGCACTAGCCGACCTACAAGTTGCAGCCAATAGTCAGTCCCTGACTTTTCACCATCTGAGGACTCGACGTCATCTTGTCGTTTGCCCCTTCAAAGGGCCACCATAAATTCATTATAGTCGCTATAGACTACTTTTCAAAGTGGATATAACCCAAGACCCTAGCACGGATTACCATAGATGTCGTTTGAAACTTCATTTGGATTTACATCATCTATTGATATTTCTTGCCCCTGATGCTAATCATCGATGATGGAACATGATTCACTGATCAAGAGGTAAAAAAAATTCTTTCAAAGTTAGAGAATTAACCTCAATTTTGTATCTTTATATCTACCTCGGACGAATAGACTAGCGAATGCTGCCAACAATATAATCATAAATCTACTAAGAAAGAAGGTTGAAGCTGCAAGAGGAAATTGGGCAGACCTAATTAGGTTCATCTTACGGGTCGTCTAGACTGTTGTGATATATACCAATTGTTGTGGTATATATATAGAAATAAATAAGGAGAGCGATCTTTGACGAAGCGAAAAATAAAATAAGAAAATTCACACCATAAAACAGTAATACAATGAAACACACAGATTTACGTGGTTCAGTAAATTGCCTAAGTTCACAGAGTTGCAGAGGATTTTACTACTTGAGGAATTTACACCAGTTGATAGTCTCGACTTATTAGAGAATCTCTCATTTCGTTGCTCTCTCTTCTTATCTCTCTACACCGAAATATACCGAAGAAGATAAACTTACAAGAGAATTAAACCCAATTTCTTTTCTGCCACAAGCCATCAAGAAGAAGCCAAGGGAGAACAATCTTCTTCTTTCTTTATTTTTTCTGTCGCAAGGAAATACTGCTTGCACTTATCTTCCTCTGTCCCGAGGAAGTCCAAAGAAGAACACAAAAATCATGACTTAGAAACTGAATGAGTCGTTCGATGCCTTTTATCGTGAATAAGAAGTGGAGAGACGACATTTCGCGAAACAGCAGGGAGTCGTGACTATTCACGATTGGAAGAAGCGAAGCGCTTCACGCGAGCGGGAGCAGGCGGAGGTGGGAGTGGTTTCGCGATCGAGCGGGAGCGGGAAGGCAGGATCGGCGGAAGCAGGATCAGTCTCCAGCTTAACAAATCTCCCACTTGGAGACCGATACACATGTTAAAACATATTCTTCCTCAAACTGATATCCTCTACTAACGGTGTTACATTTTTCTTCAAACATGAATCCTCCACCCCTGCAACTCAAAGCCTCCGTCTTCACTCTAGAAGACCAACTGAAGTTGTGCACAATTTTCGTTTCTCAAGAGTAACACCCTTAGTCAACATATCAACAGGGTCAACATAGCTTTGCAGCTACAAACTATTTCTTGAATTACTCTTGTCTCTACTTACAACTCCCACTGCATGAGCAATATCTTGTCTCTGCTTAAAGCCTTTTTCAACAAGTCTAACATTGTACCTCTTACTATCATCAAGCTCAGTCTTCACCCGGTACACCCACTTATTGTGTAATGTTTTCTTCCTTGTGGAAGTTCTGCCAGCTCCCACTTGCTTGAACTTTCATCTTGCAAAATTTCTCTATAGCTTTGTGGTTCTCCACCATTTATCTCTAGAACAATAAGAATTGGTGCCCCGTACCCACTCTCCTCTTCACTTCCATCATTAATAGAACTAGGAACTATCAGCAATAATGCATCTTTTACTTCTTCGGATACCACATTTGCATTATCATTCTCCATATTATTGGGATTTCTGTAGTTCTTCTTTATGTGGTCAGCCTTGCCATAGTTCCAGCAGGTTGTATGCTGACTGTAATTTGATTTTGATCTCGCTCTATTTGAGTTCCTTTCCTGTCTTCACTCTCTGAAATCAACATTTAATGTCAAACTCGTACCTGAGATCTCGCCAGAATCTTTTATGTGCACCTCCTCAGCCAAAATCAAATCACGAATATCATCACATTTCAGTTTAGATTTACCTGCAGAACTGTCAATTGTCGTCCTCATTGCTTCCCAACTATTTGACAACGATGCCAACAATATCAGCGCACGTTTCTCATCATCAAAATCAATTTCAACAGACGATGATTAATTTTTGATAGTATTGAAATCATTCAGGTGTTGAGCAACGAAAACACCGTCCGTCATCTTCAAGTTGAATAACTTTTTCAACGAGTGCAACTTGTTATTCATCGATGGTTTTTTCATACATACCTGATAGGGCTGCCATGAGATCTACAGTCGTCCTCTCCTTGACGACGTTGTGTGCAACGGATCTTGATATGGCCAATCAAATAACCCTTAGAACTTGTCAATCCAACAAATTCCATTCAGTTTCATCCATCCTTTCAGGTCCTTTCCCTAATAAAGGAAGATGAAGTTTTTTCTCATAGATGTAGTCTTCTATCAGTATCCTCCAATAACCAAAATATGTGTCATCAAACTTCTCGATCCCTGAAACTTTCACTTAATATGCAGTCATCATTATTCCTCAGATCCGAAACAAACCTATGATATCAGTTGTTGTGGTATATATATAAAAATGAAATCGGAGAACAACCTTTGATTAAGCAAAAAATAAAATGAGAAAATTCACACAAAAAAATAGTAACACAATGGAAAACACAGATTTACGTGATTCGGCAAATTGCCTAAGTCCACGGAGTTGCAGAAGATTTTACTACTTGAGGAATTTACACCAAACAATTGCCTCGACTTACAAGAGGAATCTCTCACTTTGTTGCTCTCTCTTCCTCTCTCTCTACACTGGGATACACTGAAGAAGATAAAATTACAAGAGATAAATACTCAAGTTCTCTTTTGTCACAAGCCACTAAGAAGAAGCAAAGGGTGAACAATCTTCTGGTTCTTTCTTTGTTCTCTTTGTCGTAAGGAACTACTGTTTGCACTTATCTTCCTGTCTCGAGGAACTTTGAAGAAGAACACAAAAATTTTGACTTAGAAACTGAAGGAGTTGTGCGTTGTCTTTTATCGCGAACAGGAAACGAAGAGAAAATGTTTCTCGAAATAGTAGGGAGTCACGTCTATTCGCGATTAGACGAAGCGAAGCTTGGCTTGACAGGCGTGAAAGCAGGCGGAGGCGGGAGCTGTTTTGCGATCGAGTTGGAGTGGGAAGGCGGGATCAGCGGAAGCGAGATCGGGCTCCAGCTTAACACAGAGAACATCGTCAATGACCAAACAAACCTCTTATGTACTTTCCCATGATATGAAATCATGTGATGAAACTTGCTTTGTCTCTTTGTCTGTTGGTTGCTGACATGGTTGTTTAGGATATACGGGTTTCCTGGTGGGAGCCTTTGGGGATAAACCCCCTAGGGTTTCGTTTCCGGGCGAGACATCTAGTCGTTCCTCTAGGTGATTGCTACCTGGAGGACCTCAAATTGCTCCATCATGAGAGCCATCTGGGCTTGCAACCCGTGGACTTCCGTATGACATCTGGTTGTGCAACATCTCTGTTTGGTTCAATGTGTGTTATCTTTCTTTGAAAGGTTTCTCTTTCCTAGTTAGCTCCGCTTCTTGTATGGGGCATGTTTGAGCTCACCACACCACCTTTAAGAATGTTGAATCTCTGATTGCCTTTTGTGAACACACATCAAGAGTTCTTGTAGGGGGAAACAGAGGATTCCCAATGGCTTGTCCCATTTAGTCTTTCTTTTATCTCTTATTTTTAAGAATGTGTCTGGTATAATTACAAAAAAGAGATAACAGTCATGAAAATTGTTCTTAATATAATTAATGCTCTAATAAATTGTATGAATTTCATTACATATATGTATTACAATTTGAATTTTGATAAGACATTAATTGGTTGGTCGATCGCTAGAATGCGACCGAGTGAGGCAATCGACTGGGTGGCAATCGTGCCTTGTGTTTAGTTGACCGAGGTGTTACAATTTGATTTGCTGGTTGGCGAACAATCTTGCAAAGAAGAGGTTGACCGAGGTTTTTGGTTGATTGTTATCTTACATATGGTTGACTGAGGTTTTTGGTTGACTGAGGTTTTTGGTTGTTCAATTGGCTAACAATGTTACAATCCGAGGTATTACAATTTGAATTTTGATAAGACGGTAATTGGTGGGCCGGTTAGCTAACTATCTCGTCGCCAAGACAAAAGTGGGACAATCATCCATTCGCTATCAAGGGTTTCTACATGCGCTTCATTCGGTTGACTGATGAGTCGATTTGTTTTGTCGAGTGAACCGTTGCTCACTTATCGCTTTGGATCAAGTTTTACAGGGCCTACGTCTCGCCTACGTGGTCAGTTCGTCTCCTCCATCAGATACATCTATTAGCAAGGTCTTAGAAGGATCTTGTCTCTGCTTGTGTGAGATATATAGTGAGAGTTACTATGTTGAATTATGCCTCACCCTTGCGAGATCTTGTTGCTCGTCGAGCGAGTGATCCTCTCATAGCTTTGAATTGTACCAGGTTTAAAGACGTGGTTTCACCTGCTTGATGGTGATATGTCGGTCGACTGCTTACTCTTGAAGAAGGCTTATTATTTTCAACCATTTGTTCTCTTTCAAATTATTGTTGGTAGCCCTAGTGTGTACATTAGGTATACACCATATCTGCATTTTCTTTAAAATAGTAGAGGTAAATATCGTATTTAAAATATTTTGTTAAATAAAAACATTCTAATTGTCTTGTTATCATGCTGATTTATTAAAACCCTTCTTAAATTATAAAAGGGGCATTTGCATACACACATTATTCTTATCTTTTCACATTTAAATTTGTATATAAAAAAAAATGCTTGTATGGATCTTGTTGAGATTTGATGGTAGTGGAGACTAACATGCTGAATATTGAACGAAAGAACACAAACCAATCAGCTGATGTTCTCCTAGCCGATGGTTGAGGGACAATCTTAGCCAACTGGCCACCTCAGCCACACGACCACAAAAGCCTTTGCTAGAACCTTCGACATCAGTGACCATGTTTCGACTCCCTTATCGCTCCTCCAACATGAGCGACAAGCCACATATAAATCGAGAAACTCCCTGCTCCTCCTATCAACTTGGAGCTACTTCATCTCAAGCATCTCCTCTGACAAAGACTCACACTACTATTGTTTTCTCACACCTTGCACTCAATCTTATGTCCCTCAAACCTCAACATCACGAGCCGTCGCATCTCCCCCTACTCACTCCATAACGATCCCACCACCCTCCGACCGTTCCAAAGTACTGTTGAGAATTAATGATCTAAATATGTTAAACAAAATAAATTTTGTGTGACTGACCCGACCTAAACAAACCAACCTTGGATGACCAACCAACAACTTGTACAACTGACCGACAGCCTAGAATATCGACTGATAACCTTGAGAATGAGCACTGACCTAAGGATCTACTGAGCAGAAGGTCAAATCCATATGAAAATGTGTCAAAATCAATTACAAATATGAAAAAACACTCCAAATAATAATAACATAGCGTAATGCCCTAATCAAAGTAGGGACAAATGTGTAATTTTATATCTTTGGCCCAATATCTCTTATAAATTGGGGTCTATAACATGTAAAAATGACTTTTGGGTACTCTCTCCTCTCTCGTAACCTCTGTTTTTCATATGTAAAATGAGTCAGAAGGCTTAGGAATACCTCTGTTTGCCCCTATATAACAAGTATGTGTGTGTTATATCCTTCCCTTTCTTTCTCTATCTATTTCTTTTCATCTCTCCTCTATGGTTCCTACCGCTTTGATCAATGGGCATGCCTCAAAAGGAAAATGTGGACTTAAATCCTTAAAGGTGCGATTAACATGGAGCATGATACTAACAGGAAGGAAAACAACACCAATGAGGAGAACTGCAACTCAAAGACTCTCCTCGGAATAAGCGA
>NEWO01000002.1:9647636-9689218 GCA_003013225.1 Phalaenopsis aphrodite | reverse complement strand
ACTCCTTGTCCTCTTATCTCGCTGGCAAGCCGATTTCTACTTTGGCGGTCCCTCTCGATCTCTGCGGTTTGGCTTCATATCCATGGAACCATCTGAAGCGCCATCGGCTGCGGATCCATCGAAGCTCACTGCGGCGGAGCCCCCTCCGGAGGAACCGATACTGCAACTTCCATCCGAAGCTCAACCAACAATAACACCGACGCCATCGTCATCGGCAGTCTCTGTTTCCTTGTCCTCGTCGTCTCCCTCCTCTGCTGTTTCTCCTTCGCAGCCCCAATCCCAATCATCTCTGCATCAACGACAGCCTGTCGCCGCCCGTACTCGATCTCACACTCAATTGGGGCAATCCCAATTCACTCCTTCCACGTCCTCATCCTCTTCTTCCGCATCTTCGATCCAGAAAAACGGGCCCTCGATCGGCCTCCCGGCTGCCCTTCCCCATCACGCAAGGCCGCCGTCCTCCGCGGGTTATTCCTACGGTTACCCGTCGCACTTTAGCCAGCCATTTGCGAGCTCCAGCTCTCCATCACAATCGCTAAGCCAGCCCTTCGGCGGCTTTCCTCGGAATTCCCTGCCCACGGCGGAGCAATCTTCGGGCTCTAACGCCCCTTCTGCCTCATTCAGCCAGCCCTTTTCTGCGATGCCCCGCAGCTCTGCTGGGGCGCCGGATCAGCAGCCCAACTCTAATCCTCAGGTTTTTTTTGACAGGGTTAATTACGTTGAATTGCTACTATTTATTTTGTTTGAATAGTTTTTGAGTGTTGTGTTAAGCTTTTACTTGTTTGCTTCTCAAATTTGTATCGGTGAGTATGATAAGAGAAAGTAAGTCTTTTCAGGGCATCAGTAGTTGGTATTTGCTTGCTTTGCAGGTCATAAGTTTTTGGGATCCAGCCCTTGTTTTTGAAGTATAAAAGAACTATGTAGTATTTCATGATACTGGACAAGAAATTCACACTTTATTTCAGTATTTTTCTGTAACTCAGTTTAGGTTTAGACAAATCACTGACCAATTCTACTTGTTTGGTATCTTTGTTCGACAACTTACAGTTTAAGCCGCCAGTTCCTGGTGTCCAAACAATTGGGACGATAGGTTCTCTCAGTGGTGCTCCGCGGATGAAAGCAAGTGGGATTCAGCATCAACAAAGGCTTGGTCAACCAATTGATAAATCCCTGCCTCAGTCGGCCACCAATCAAACTTCAAACGCACAAGTAACTTGGCAAAATTTTCATCCATATTTTCCTGTCCATGATTTTCTTATTTTTCTTTTCAAACTTCCGATCAGTTTGACTTTCCGATAAAGGTACGGCACGATCAGCAAATGCATGTCTTGAACTTTTGTTTCCCCTTCCTGTCTATTTTGGTTTTTTCTCTTTCTTGATCATGATGCTAAAAAAATTGCTTTCCTTTGGATATGAGTGTTGAGCTTGGTTTATGCACTGGAGTTCTTTATGTTCAAAATTGGTGCCTTCTGACAGTGAATGCATTTTTGTCTTGCAAGGAAGAAGAAGAGCACAAAAAGGCTAATTGGAAAAGGAAAATTTCTTTCTATCAAAAGCAGAAAACTGTCATATAGGGAGAACCTTCTCCTTTTCACCACTACCACGGTGTAAAAGTATCATACTACTTAACACAAAAAAAAAACATATTCACTAAAATTCTATTTAATAATATTAAAGCAGAATTAACTAATGTAATAATGGTAATTAGTCAAGGATAAGTCAAGGCCGCATTAATTGCTCTCCACCTCAAAAGAACTCGTCTCGAGTTCAAAAACTTGTGTTTGGCCACCATCAAGAGGCTGAGTTCGAGCAGCAGCTGAATAACATAGGCATTATCATTTATTATGGCAGAGATAGGGAAAGGTCCAAATTTATTTGGTTTCAATTTAGAATAAGTGTCGACTGGAAAATGCTCTTTGCGTGGATGAACAATAACCAAGTCTTTGATATTAAATTGTTTGTGCCTGTGGTGTTTATCAACTTGTAATTTGAACTTTGATGCACTAACAATAAGCTTCTAGATGATGTCTTGAAGCTTAACATTGAAGTCCATTTGCTAATTAACTAGCAGCGTTACTGTTTGGTTTTGGTAACAACCAAATCAACAAATGGTCGGTAGCCTTAGTATAAACTATGTCAAATGGAGCCTGACCCTTGGAACGGTTTGCCATGGAATTATTGGCGAATTCAACTCGTCTTAAGGCTTTATCCCATCTCTTAGATTGCTCACCCGCTAGACACCTAATCATATTTGTAAGCGTTCTGTTGGTGACCCCTGCTTGGTCATCGATTTGGGGATGATAAGCTGAACGCAATTTGAGATTGGTCTGAAATTGCTTCGAAAGTTCTCTCCAAAAATTGCTTACAAATTTGACATCGCGGTCAGAAGCTTCGAGGTATGCCATGCAATCGAACAATGTCTTTGAAAAAGACTCTTGCCACATTAAGTGCATCAAATATTTTCTTGCAAGCAATAAAATGTGACATTTTTGAAAAATGATTCACAACCACCATAAAAAAATCCATCCAATGTTTTGTTTTGGACAACCCCAAAATAAAATCTAGACTTAAATCTTCTCAAATAATTTTAGAATTGGTAACGAGCTATATAAGCCAGTGTTTTGTGAGGCTATTTTATAAATTTGGCATTTGTGACAACGTTCCACATATCTCGATACTTCTCGTTGAAGTTTAGGCTAGAAGAAGCTAGCTTGCAATGCTGACAAGATTTTATCTCTTCCAATATGAGCTTCTGTTAGGTTTTTGAATTAGCCTCATTCTCTATGAGGTATTTGGTATACATAGCCGAGTTTCTTTAAATAAATACCCTTTTTGGAGAGAATGATCAGTAATTTGACGACCTACTTAGCATTTATTTCATGGTTCAGCAAAATCAGAATTGTCGCATATAAGCCTTTGATAGATTCCATACCAAGGATAGTGGTTTGTAGGGACACTAGGAGGCTGGCCCGCCTGCTCAAAGTATCAACAACTGTTAGTCACTCTAGATTTATGAGCTAGAACAAAACTAAACTATTGTAAAACGACGATCCATTGCACGTGCATTCGATTCAATGTTTTTTGAGTTTGCAGAAATCGTGGAGATCAATGATCCCAGAACAAAATGAATTCTTGGTGAAGAAGGTAGTGCTTCCAATGTTTAATACCCTTGTGACAACATATAATTCTTGTTCATATGTGGATCATCTTTGACGAGGCGAACTCAGCTTCTTACTGAAGAATTCGACAGGCTTTCCTTCCTAAGACAATACTGCACCAATCCCAATAGCGGAGGCATCAACATCAACCTCGAATGGTTTGTGAAAGTCAGAAATGCTTAATACAATGTCTGAACACAATTTCTTTGATGGTTTCAAAACTTCTTTGTTGCACAGGCCCCCAAGCAAAAGTTTTTTGTTTAAGTGCATATGTGATTGATCTCAGAATTATGCTAAACCCTCTTATGAATCGTTGATAGTAGTTGGCAAGGCCATGAAAACTTTGAATCTCTGAAATTATAGATGGGGGTGGCTGTGACTTGATGGCTTCTACCTTTCTTGGGTCAGTATGGACTCCTATTTTATCAATGATGAACCCCAGAAAACGCACGCTTGAACCGGCGAATTCACATTTGGACTTGTTAAGATATTTCTCTTAATGCAGAACTGATAGTATAACAGTCAGTGCTTGAGGTGATTTGACAATGAAGAGTAGTAAACTAATATATCATCAAAATAAATGACACAAAATTGATCAAGGAGGGGTTTTAAGACTTCACTGATGAGTCACATAAACGTGCTTGGCGCGTTACATAACCCGGATGGCATCACACGCCATTCATATATGGCTTCTTTAGTTTGAAGGTTGTTTTCATTCATCATCTACATGAATACGGATTTAATGGTACCCACTTCTTAAGTCCAACTTGGAGAAAATGGTTGCACTAGCAAGCTGGTATAGAATATTCTTAAATCTTGGCATGGGTAAATGATAATTTATAGTGATTTTGTTCATAGCTTGACTATCTACACACGTTCGCCAACTTCCATCATTTTTAGGGACAAGTAAGCCTGGTACTGTGCACTGGCTGAGACTCCGGCGAATGTACTCCTTGCTTAAGAGTTCCTCTATGATTAATTTCAGCCGAATTTATTCTTTTGGACTCATTCGGTAGTATGGAAGGTTGGGTAAGGCTACTCCTGGAATCAGATCAATTTGATGTTGAATTGATCAGATGGGAGGAAGTTGTTTTGGCAATTCAACAAGCATAACATTTGTAAACTGCTGATTTCTGCACTTCGGTAGATTAAGGTCATCATTTCCTGCTGTTTATGCTACATAATCTGTCACTGTCACTCCTAGTAACAGCGAGTGATGTTTGCATTTTGTAATTAACCCTGAACCATAAATGGAAGTGAAAGCTGATCTCTCCAATTAAGGTTTCCCTCTGTGCTTAGATGCAGTAGGGCTGTTTGACAGCAACCATTTTTTTTTACCTTGCCTGTCAGACACGTATGCATTGCTCCTTCCATCATACCATGCCCCGGTGTAATACTGCCAAGGCCTATCTAATATGATATGACATACATCCATGTCTATGACATTGCATACAATTTCGCATTTATATTGCCTTCCTATGGAGAATGAAACATGGCATGAATCAGTCAATGCACTTCCCAACCTTTCTTTACCCAACCTATTTTATATGAATTTGGGTGTTTGGTTGTTTTTATTTGTAAGGCTTTAACCATCTTTTTTGACATTATATTCTCTGTACACCCACTATTGATAAGTATATCACAAACTTTTCCCATCACAGATCATTTAGTGCAGAAAATTCGGTGCCTTTGAGATATGTTCATTTATTTAGGAGCCACCAAAATCTTTTTTAAGATACAAGATATGAATTTATTGTCACTTTCTACAAGATCTTCACAATCATTAATCGACGATAATGTATGAGTGCTATCATCCAACTCTTGTTTTCCTTCCATCAATTGTGCTTGGCGGCGATTAGGGCAGTCATCGGAACGATACCCTGACTGAAAACAATGGAAGCATCTGCATGGCTCTGGCTTGTTGTTTGGCTTGGTTAGTCCTTTTTCTTTTGTGACTGATTGATTTGGAGACTGTTGGACTTAAAAGGAGCTCGTTTTGGCACTGAAATTTGGTCTTTTTCGCTGATCAATGGGTTGATCCCCACTTGGTCGCTTCTAAGTGTTAAATTTTGACGCTCGAAAGAGTTGCAATTCTGCTTTGCAAGCAAAGTTGACATCCTGGGATAGTGACCAAATGACGTACAACTCTAATTTTTTTTAATAGGTCATTCGAGACCGCCAATGTATCTCGCCGCTAACTAATGATCTGTTTCATTCAGATAGTTACGGGCACTGAACTGATAAAACTTCTCAATGTATTCACCAACTTTGCAATTTTCTTGAGTACATTTTTCATATTGTAAATATAACATTTGTTCGTAATCGGATGGTAGGAAATGACGTCTCATCAGTTACGGCATCCTCATCTAGCTTCGTATATAACTTTGACTTTCTTTCTTGTGGGATAAATGGGGGTGTTTGGTACAGTATTTTTAGTAGGATTTAAGTTAGATTTAATTTAAATCCAGTCAAACACCATGAATAAGTTAGATAAATCTGGTCTCAAGTTAAATTCAACTTTTACTTATTTCATTTATTAAATCCAGATTTACTAGTTCCACTTATTAGTTGGATTTAACGGATCTAGTGTATTTTGAGATTTATGCCAAACACCTCAAATGGATTTAACTGGATTTAATCTTAATTGAACCAAACATTATTTTAAATTTAATGATATTTGGATTTAATAAATCCAGAAAATTCGGATTTTCTAAATCTTATTTAACTTAAATCCTCCTTACAACAAAACACCCCCTTACATTAGCCGAACCCACCAAGTGCCGGCCCCCTATCCCCCTTAAGTTTTGCATGCAACATATTTAACTTTTTTATCCAATGAAATACCCTAAAAAATATTTCAAGATTTATGCCAAACACCTCAAATAGATTAAACTGGATTTAATCTTAATTGAACAAAACACTATTTCAGATTTAATGATATTTAGATTTAATTAATCCGAATTTACCGGATTTAATAAATATAATTTAACTTAAATCTTCTTTGCAGCCAAACAGTCCCCTAAGTTAGTTGAACCCATCAAGCGCCAACCCTTTATCTCCTTTTAATTTTGCATGCAACATATTTAACTTTTTGTCTATGAAATATCCATGTATTTGAAGAAAGACTCGACTAATGCTCCCAATCTAAGTAATCTTCTATTTGCAAATATCCATCAAAGAAAGATATGTCAATTTTCACCTTAATCTCCCCCATTTTGACCTTTTAAATTCAATGTCAGTAGATGGATTCCAAAGTGGAAATTTCAGCCTCAAAATCGGAGTAAGAAAGGGCCGCATGCCGGCGAACACGTTGGTCCTCGTCGAACGTAGGATTCTCATTACAGTCGGTTAACACTTGCCTTTGGGATTGCCTCGGATCTCAAGTTAATACAACGAGATCTCCAATAGTAGGTATGGTAGCAATGCTCGCCGTTGTGGTTGACGGTGGAAACGTTCTATTGATTCTGATTGCTCATAGCTCAGTCCTCAATTTATCCACGAACTTAGTGAAATCGGAAGCAAGGGCATCAAATCATTTATCAAGACGTGAGTGAGCTCCGCACAAATCATTCCAATTGCAATCTTCGTCGCTGTTGGTATTTGGGCTTCTGTCTCCCATTAGTCTCTAATACCAATTGGTGCAGTCATCTGCAACTAGGAAGAATAAGAGCACAAAAGCTAATCGGAAAAGGAAAATTTATCTCTCAAAAGCTGAAAACTGTCAAATATGGAGAATCTTCCTCCATTTCACCGCTACCCCGCGGTAGAAGTGTCATTCTACCTAACACAAAAAGAAATAAACATATTCACTAAATAGCTATTTAATAATACTAAAAAAAGAATGATTAATATAATGAAGGTAATTAATCAAGGATGAGTTGAAGCCCTCTGCATCAGCTTCATGTGCACTTCAAGATAAACTACAATTTCATGTAACTGATACAGCTCTAAGCTTTTGTTTTAATGGCAAAGTATTTATTATGCTTCCCATGAAGCTACGTTTTTGAAAGATGGTCCTGTCTAGATATTTTCATACAGCTAGTAAAATGGCATATGACACAAGTACTCATGATTAGAATTAATCTATGTAAAATATGGTATTAATGCTGAATTTTTTTTTCAATAATTAATATTATTATATAAGGGCTCCCCAGTGGATGAAACTACTGCCAGTATAACATAGGTAGAGATATTATTGTGCACAATTTTATCCATTTATAAAAAAAAATCATGGATTGAATTTATAATATATAGAATCTAGTAATTAGAATGAAATCATGAAAAATAATGAAATTTATAACTTGTTTGAAAGATGTGCAAAAGTTCTTCAAATAACGTGTATTGAAATATTTTTAAATAATCATCCCATTATCTCAAGAATCACAAAAATTTCTCATAATCACTTTGGATTTATGCCGGGCAGGTCTACTATGGAAGCTATACATTTATTGAGAGGTTTGATGGAGAAGTTCAGAGACAATAAGAAGAATCTACATTAGCTTTTTATTGATTTAGAAAAAACTTGCGATAAGGTTCCAAGAGATATCCTTTGGAGAGTTCTCGAGAAGAAATGTGTTGATAGGACTTATATTCAAGTCATTAAAGATATGTATACTAGAGCTGTTACTTGTGTTCAAACTGAAGGAGGATTGACAAAATATTTTCCAATTTCTGTTGGATTACATCAGGGATCGGCTTTAAGCCCATATCTTTTTGCTTTAGTTATGGATGGTCTTACTGGACATCTACATGAGGATGTACCTTTGTGTATGCTTTTTGCTGATGATATTTTTCTCGTGGATAAAACGAGAGAAAAAGTCCAGGAAAAACTTGAATTATGGAGGTCTACATTGGAGTTTAAAGGTCTTCGTTTAAGTAGAACTAAAACTGAATACATGGAACGTAATTTTAGTAGTAATAGCTTTAGTGACAGAAGTGTGACTTTGGGTGATCAAATTATTAAAAGGTGGGAACGATTTAGATATCTTTGGTCTGTTATCCAAAGCGATGGTAATATAGATGGGGATGTTAATAGTAGAATTCAAGTTGGTTGGTTGAAGTGGAGGAATGCTTCGGGCCTTTTGTGTGATATAAAAGTACCGCTTAGACTGAAAGGAAAATTTTATAAGACGGCGGTGAGACCTGCAATGCTCTATGGCGCTGAATGTTGGCCTTTAAAAGAGAAGCATAATAATAAGCTAAGTGTTGCCGAGATGAGAATGGTTAGGTGGATGAGTGGCTTTACACTTAGAGACAAAATGCGGAATGAATATATTCGTGATAGGGTTGGTGTATCTCCTGTGATAGACAAATTTAGAGAAAGTCGTCTTAGATAGTTTGGTCACATTAAACGTCGAACATCTTATGATCTGATTAGGAGAGTAGATGTTTAGATTCAACTTGTATTAAGAAAGTCAAAGGTAGACCTAGGAAGACTTGGGCTTGTTGTATTAAAAATGATCTTAATTTACTAGAACTAAATGAAAATATGACACTGAATAAGATGCAATGGAGAAAATGGATTCATGTAGCCGACCCCACGTAGTGGGATTAAGGCTTTGTTGTTGTTGTTGTATCCCATTATCTTAAGAATGTATTACAAATACACAATATATACGTCCATTTATAAATGTAAGCAACATTTAACTATTTTCAGATTATACACTATTATGTAAGTCATTTTCTTCGTGATATTTCTTTCACACTCAATCGTTTTACAATTTTTGGATAATGTCCATCACAACGCTATTTGTTGTATAATAACTTTTTATATGTATTATTAATGTGTACAGTTTATATACCCCAACAACGTGAGTAGGAGCAATTCTAGATGGGGCCATTATGGCATAAGAACCATAAGTGCATTTTTATTCAATTTAGTACAAGGCGGTTAAAATATCAATGCCATCAAGTTAAACCTTCAGAGCGAGATAAATGTCTTAAACATATAAAAAATAAATTACCAAATGTATCATATACGTCTCCTACCCCACTTTATTTTATTGAAGGACATAACTTTGAGTAGAAAACTTGTTAAATTTAATAAGATCATTATTGGACAATATAAATCTGAATAATCTTGCAGAGCTGAAGAGTAACAAAACAAAAACCAACGTTTAATTTTAGTTGTCTCTTTTAGGTATATGTTTTGATGGTACGAGCTATTTTAAACGTTGTATCCTTTGGGGCATATTAGATAAAAGTTGATGGAGAAGAAACTTTTTATCCTGAAAAAGAATTGGTAATTAAGGATTTTTTAATGAATAAATTGCTAACCATTCAATTTTTATACAATATGGTTGTTTGAAGTTTGAAAACATGACAATGAAATTTATACACCCATTATTTGGTTTGGTGTAGTTGGAAGTCAAACCCTCACTAAAGCCACTCTAGTATAATGATTTCATTCTTCTGCACAAAATGACTACAAATTTTTATAATTTTTAAGAATAAGTTTACTATCTGCAACCAAATGTGATCATATGGGGGATTTAGGTACTAGTTGTACGAAAACTCAATTCTTGTGCTTGTTCTTCGTTTCTATTTGAATGATTATGCAATTAAACTTACTCATTTCATTAATATTTTGGCTTATATAGAGTCATACAATATTTATAAATAAACCCCTACACATCTTCTATTTTCAAATATAAGCCTACATTAGATACAAATCTCAACACCCCCTCTCAAGGTGGGCGAAAGACATTCACTAAGCTCATTTTGTCACATAATCTAGTTAACTCCACTGAGCTTAGTCCTTTAGTGAGGCGGTCAGCCACCTGCTCTCTAGTAGTTACATGACTTAGTTCCAACAATCCGTTATTCAACTTCTCCTTGATGAAGAATATATTAATCTTCACATGTTTAGTTCTATTGTGTTGCATCGAGTTGTTAGCAATGTTGATTGCCAACTTGTTGTCACACCACAACTTCATTTGAGTTGATCCACTTTGAGTTCAACCAACAAGACTTCCAACCATATCACCTCAACAACTTCTAATATCATGTCCATGTATTCTATCTCTGCTGTTGATCTTGCTACAACTGACTATTTCTTACTCTTCCACTAGACCAAGTTGTCACCTACAAACATGCAGTATCATGATGTGGATCGTCTGCCATCAACAGAACTTGCCATATCAGAATCACAATAGCCTTCAATATTTGCATGCATATTTTTTTCTGAATCTCAATGCTTTTCCTGGTACACTCTTCAGATACCTCAAAATCAGATACACTGCATCCATATGGTCCTTCTTTGGATCATGCATGTAGCGGCTCACCACACTTATTACAAAAAAAATATTGGGTCAAGTGTGCATGGATAGATTAAGCGGCCCACCAACCTTTGTTACCTCTCATTGTCAACTGATTCACCTGCCTTTATACCGAGCTTGCCTTTTTATCAATTAGAGAGATTGCAGGTTTGCACTCGCACCCCCACGTATCCGTCTTTGTGAGGAGATTCAGTACATGCTATCTTTGGGATAGGACCATTCCCTCAGGTTTATGGGCTACTTCAATCCCAATAAATTATCCAAACTGTCTCGTCAGTTGAACAATCTTTGCCTCATCATTACTAGTGATGATTATGTCATCCACATACACAACAAATATAATAGTGTGACATTCACGTTACCGAAAGAACATCGTGTGGTCTGCATTGATTTGCCAACATCTCAATTTATTCATCGTCATTTTAATTTTGTCAAACCAGGCTTGAGTAGAATGCTTCAAGCCATATAATGACTTCGTGAACCTACACACCTTGCCCACTGTATGGGATGTGCTGAATCCTGGTGTTATCTCCATATATACTTTCTCTAGTAGCTCCCCTCGAGAAAAAATATTCTTCACATTAAATTGGTGTAACCTTCATCCACCATTCACTGCTAGAGAAACAAATGTCCTCATTATGCTTATCTTTGCTATCGGTGCAAAGGTTTCATCGTAGTCAATGTCATACGTTTGACTGTACCCTTTTGTCATTAGTCATGCTTTGCACCTCTCCACCTTTCTTTTAGAGTTTGCTTTATCGTGAAGATCCACTTGCATCCAACTGTCTTCTTTCCTGCTGATAATGGTACAATCTCCCATATTCGGTTTTGATCAAGAGCTCCAAGCTTTTCATGCATCGTCGCTTTCCACTTGGGATTCTTTTTAACAATCTTTCAACACTTGGGTATAGAGACAGAGTCCAATGATGCAATAAATGCTCTATGCAAATGTGAGATATTAGAATAAGAAACAAAGTTTGCAATGTCAAGTTCTCACCAAAAACGATCAGAACAATGTCTTGCATTGTTGTGGGAGGTCCTTAACGTTGGAGGGGTAAGATTAGATGGAGGAGTAATATTATCTGGGAGTTTTGAATCAAAGGTGGATGATGTAGGTGTCTCAATAGTCAGGGAAGACCGGGGCAAGGGACTTGTTGTCACTGCAGGATCTGTTCTCTCATTTTGTTTTTTTCCTCCGTGTATACACCCTTAGCTTACCTTCAATCTGAATCTTACCACCACTGGAGTCAATCTCCTCAATTTTTGTCTCCTCAGTTGATTCATCCCACATCACAGGACGTGACATTTTTCCCACTTACACCACTCCATCACTACTACTACACACTCTCTCTCGACTCATATCTCTAGTGGTTGTTGAGTCACTGAAGGGTGAATTCACCTCTAAAGTATAGTATGGTTCAAACTCTCTGAGTGACACATTCATACTCTTAAATATTATCTTCTTGATCGAGCTCCAACATACATAATCCTTCTGAGTAGCAGAATTCCTCACGAACACATATTTTGTAGTTATGAGATCCAACTTCCTTACAGCTGACCCGTTGTCTTTCACAATGCATACACATCCAAATACTTTCAATATAATGATCCCACTATTATCGTCTTTCAACATCTGACAATGAGACTTTCAATCCAACGAGGGCATTCTGTTAATTAATTGTGTCGCTGTCAAAACTGCTTGCCCTCACAAGGACATTTATCATGATAATCATGCTTCAAGCTACCTCTAGAAGGTATATATTCTTTTTGTTTTTGTCACTTTGTTTTGTGTCGGTGTGTATGAAAATGTGGTTTGATGATGTATCCATTGGGCTAACAAATTTTCTCCAAACTCTTTGTTGGTACTCTGTCTCATTATCAGATCTCAATACTTTCACTACAACATCATATTGAGTTTGAATTGCCCTTCGAAAGTCTTTAAAGCAGGCGAACACATCACTTTAATTTCTCATTGGATATAACCAAGTAACACGAGAAAAACAATTAATAAAAGTCACAATATCTGTAACCATCCATCAAAATTGTAGAACAAGGTCCATCTGAATGCACCAAATTAAAAATATAATAACTTTTTTTACCATAAATAACATAAGAGCTTCTGGTATGCTTGCCAAACTCACAAGCATCACACACAAATTATTTACTTTTTCATTCAATGATGAATACAAACAACTCAATAAATTAAACGAAGAGTGTCCCATGTGCCTGTGATGTAGCAACAATACATCCTCCACACTCCCCATCTCTCAGATCCTTCTGCTCCAGCATTATCAACCATTGATACCAAGGTTGAGTTTATCCCTTCTCTATCCAAGTACCAGAGTCCACCATGCCACGTGTCAGTTACAAGTTTCCGGCCAGTCCACTTCTCTTGGAAGATCTCCTTTAGAATATTAAATGAAACAACATATTTTTGTTGAAGTACAATGACACTAATGGATAAAACGTTATATGGAAAGGAAGAAGCATGCAAATTATTGTATAAAGTCATCGAATTAGTACACCTCATTGTACCCTCATCAGTGGTTTAAATGCTTTCTGCAATTGTTAGGTGGGTATAGGAAAAAAACTTACTAGTTGCACCTGTCACATGTCGAGATGCACCATAATCTACTATCTATTTTGGTGAACTTGTGGTGGATATAGAGGTAGGCTCATGCGTATCACGAACACCTGTGGCTAAGTGAGCATAACTAGCATTGCTCCTCTTGGGTGATGATAAGGTGGATGCATTTTCAGTGACACCACATGACGTTCTCTGCTTCCTCTTCAACATCTCTAGAAACTTACGATGCTCATTGGTAAATACCACCTGTGTTTCCCTTGTTCTCTGTTACCATCATGTTTGACTGATAGCCCCCTCTAGATGATCCATGTCCACCCATCTCTCTTTGCTTGAGTGGCTTTGGACAAACCCTTCTCAGGTGTCCCACTTCTCGACAATTATAGCACCTGTCATACTTGAGCTCTAGGCAGGCAAAGCTAATCGCATTCTTGGAAGTCTACTCGGCTGAGCCTAAACACACGTGTTGAGGTTGTGGCTCCCGTCTTGACATTAGCTCTCTGTATGTGTCTAACCAAGGCCTTCAGAACTTCAAGATCTAGCTTTCCTAGAAGCTCCAATCTTTTACCTCTCTTCATTTCCTGACATCCTCAATGACAACGATCTAAGTCCAGAGTCTACAGATCGCGTGAATTTGACACTTCACGTTTGTATGTTGCGATCACGTTGGTCAATTGCATGCTTTGCTTTGGCTCGAGTTCACCCACTTCTCCTTTGGTATTCCATTGTTTTTTCGGCCTCTGTCGTATGCTACCTTCTTTCGCACACCTAGCATGGTGTCAAAGTCGCAACCCCTTTCCACTGTTTCATGCATGACCCCATTTGATTTCTTCGCTGCACAACCAGACACTAAATTTCAGGCTGCACTTCGCCTTCTCTGTCACAGTAAATCACACTGAAGGATCAAACAACTGTCCTCCGTGCTTCTTCTCAGATTGTGCGCCTTCTTTTGCCGTAGACAATTGCATGAAGCCGCTCTTTTATCGTTAATCTCGTAGGTGCCACGATCAGGCAGGTGTGGCGATCCCAGGGGGGTCCTGTTGGGTAGCACCAATCGCCACTTTATCGTTGTACCGCAAATCTCCTAAGCAGGGATCCTCTCATTGTCTTCTCAGTTTTAGTAAGGATGCGTCAGTCGCGGCCGTTTTGCGATCATTCCCGCGATTCTTTCAACTGCGCAATTGCTTCCCGCATGATTCTGTTCCAGGCAACGCCCTCTATCGCGATTCTTCCCTCTGTATTGCTATCCTTCCCACGATCCTTCACAATGTCGTCTCGTCTTGCGAGGGTTAGGGCCGAGGCTCTACCATATTGGAATGATTTTGCAATTAAACTTACCCATTTCATTAACATTTTGATTTATATAGCGCCATACAACATTTATAGATAAACTTCTAGACATCTTCTATTTTCAAATAAAACCCTCCATTAGATACAAATCTCAACGGTTTCCATCTTATTAGCATATATATGGAATCACAAGAACTGAAATAAATGACATGATTAGATTCAAGGATTCATATTTCTACGCTACTAGTCATAATTACTTTATGCTATACAATGGCATTATTGAAGTTATGCATCGCTCTATATCTCAGTAGGTTGATACTTCTACCTACTAAAATAATTTTACTTTATATCTCAGTAGGTTGATACTTCTACCTACTAAAATAATTTTACTTTCCAAGTCATACAAATTTACATTAATTAGCTAATTTTCATCAACTGAAACTTCAAAGAGATCCAAAATGAAATAAGATCTTCAGTTCGTAACTTTATTTTTTTTCATATTTTGAAGGGCCAAATAATCTTTCTGTCATTTGCATCATAGAAATGTAAAGTTTTGTGTCCATAATCACTGCATCAAATGAAGTCTAAAATTTTTAATAAAAAATTTTTCTGAACGAATTCTGTATCGTTTTAGTAACAAAACTGAAATTATCAGCATATCCTGAAAGATTCTTAATCTAAATAATAAATGCTGCATAAAATTACCAAAATTGGTTTTCAATACCACTGCTTAACGCTTCTTGCAGTGATTACATGAGCTCCTTCGTGACTTCAGAAGCCGGATGCATGGCTTCTTGATTAGTTAGCGGTTATTGCAATTGATGAGAGAAAAGGATGTTGTCTTGTGGAATACGATACAAGTGATGGATTAATGTTTCTGCAATTAGTATTTTTTTGTCAAACTGTAGATCAAGTTGCAATTCGGCTTGATACCGAAATATAATGCTTGTAAATCAAAATTTTAGTTGAGTCATCAGAATTTTGGGTCCACTCTGAAAGAAATAACAAGAAGGGGTTGGATTTTCTTTTTAACTTCAAGTTTAGGGGTTCGGTTTGAGTGAAATCCCAAATCCACTTTTAATAGCAGTATAGATTTTGTTGTTAGATGATCTATACAGTGCATTAATTGATTCCTTTGTTCTTATATCTTTGCTTTGAAGGGAAAATACAGACCACTTCTGACTGGGGCTTGTTTCTTTTTTCTTAAAGCTGCAGAATTTCCCAAATCCTGGATTATCAAGACCTTCCATGCCTTCACTAAATGCCCCGATATCTGCACCACAGAGTGCACAATCCCTTCAACAGCAATGGATGGCTAATCAAGGAAAGCAAACATATGGAACTTCATTTCCTTCTTCTTCACATAGGCCCCATACAAAGCAACAGTATTCGCCACCAGTTACTCCAAGTCAGCTGCAGGTTTCATCTTCCCAACAGCAGCAACAACAACAAAAGCAAGTTCAGCTGCAGCTGCAGCAACATAATCTTCAACAACAACAAAATTTTTCCATGCCACATCATTTGCAAGATCTCCACAGTAATAGGAACCAACAATCACTTCAACTGCAACATCAACAAGGTCCCAAAGGTCATGCTTCTATAAATCAAAGGTTAAACAAACAATTAGGACAACCAGTTTCAGGTAATTCTGGGTCTGCCATTCCAATAACTGAAGACCCTCCCGAAACTGGTAATCAGATTCTCAGTAAAAGAGGCATTCAGGAGCTGTTAGCCCAGGTGATCTTTTCTTTCATCAGGCTCAGCAGCTATCATTTTGTATAGGATTTCTGCTTGTAATCTAGAAACAATTTATGTTTATTTTAGAAACACGTGATTTATGCAGATTTTTGTTGAGCTAGTATTTGATGAGAAAAATTGCAATTCTTAATTGATTATGCGTGTGGAGTGTGTTATAAATACCGAGTTCAATCTTCAGCTACTTCAGGTGTCTAATAAAAGGGAAAAAAACACTCAGAATCACCCAAAAGTAAAATTAGATGAATAAGATATCTGTTACAAATTTTCATTGTGAACTTTAAATGTGTGCTATAGTATGTGTTGTGCCAGGGAAGGGAGCTCACCCTGGTTATTCATCCTTTTGTGAATATCCAGTTCACAATTAGAACTCATTGCAAAGTGAATGATGCCTCAAGGTGACGGTGGCAATGTCATTGACCATTATATATCTATGCTTATATAGTTTGTGTATCAGGTATAATAAATTTTGGATGAGTATCTTGTGTTTTAATTATATAAATGTGAAGCAAATACTACTTGCCTATATGTTGACCGAGCTGTAATCTCCAGTTAACAATGCTTTCTTTTCTTGGTAGATTGATCCGTATGAGAAGTTGGAACCAGAAGTTGAAGATGTGCTTATGGAGATAGCTGATGAGTTTGTCGACTCTGTAAGTTCCATTTTCTGGTTGACATGTCTACCATGTTTATGTAGAATGTTAAAAGATAATGTTTGATTTCGTTGCTTTTAGGTTATTGAAAATTACTATTTACTAAATGTGTCAGTTTGGGGTTGACCTGGAGTTGACACTATTATAATATGCTTGATCTGAATATGACCTATTTATTATATGGGTCAAAATATGTGTCCCATACCCAAACCCAATTCAAGCCCTATTAGGTAACTGTTTACTTTATGGAACATGCATTTTATTTAATAGATATCACCTAATTCACTTGAATGTGACCCCTTCAATCCAATTAAAATGACCCGAGCCAGCTAACCCAAACCCAAATGGTAATCGGGTTAATTTTGAGCTATTTTGGCTATTCACCTTAATAATAATTTGGTCTATATGCTGGACCCAAAGAAACCCGATTTGACGTGGATTTTTAGTTGTATTCGGGTGAGTCTGTTGGGTCGGATCATTTATTGGCACCCCTTCTATTTTTATGGTATTCTTCTTTTATATTATCAACATAACATATAGTATATGCAAGATTAGATGGAGGATCTGTTTATGTTACTCAGTATCTCTTAGCTTGAATGACTTTGATTTGGTAAGCTTTTGAATCATGTGTATCTACTTTCGAAGTATGGATTTTCTATGAAACATTAGCCAATCTTTGAAAATTAATTCAAAGACTCCGCACAATATGATATCTCAATCAATTACTAGTGCGCAAACAAAGGCATAGAAGTAATTTTCTTAGTAAATAAATATACAACCAAAGCAATATTGGTTATCTTACAATCGGCCTAGATTAATTATTTCAACAATCTACTGTACCCCTGTGAACTAAAACATAATTTCTCTAGCTATTTCCCAACAAAAATAATTTGAGACACCAAAATAAAAATCTAAATTATTTAGTCTAATCTCAACAATAGATAATAATAACGTATTTAATTATATTTTCAAATTACATAAACTAAAAATAGATAAAGATATGTATTTATATGTTTTGTGGGTATAGAAGAAGAAGGGAGAAGAGCAGGAGGAGGAGTAGGACTTACGGTTGTGGCTCTGGCCTCTGGGATTCCTGATCAAGAAAGAAAAAGATGCAGGGAGGGGCTTACTGTTAGTGATTGCTTGCCTGAAGGTAGAAGAGGGTTTGCAGCTTTTCCTTGGTCAAAAGCGGGAGAGGAAGTTTGGCGACTGCAAGAAATGATGAGAGGGTTTGTGAAGCCATAGTGTCAGCTTCTTAAATTGAAAGACAAGGCATTGATGGGCACAGGATTCTTGCATGGATCATGGTTGTGGTGGCTAGGAGAGGGTCAACAGTACGCATGAGGGAGCAAAGTGTGTTTTGAAAACGAGAAGGGGTTGTGGTCGTGGTTGATTCTCGTGGATTACCCTCACAAGTTTCGGAAATTAAATTGGTTGATGCAGTTTTGGGTTATTACAACATTAGCTAATTTGATGGCAGTAATGGTTGATAATTCCTTTTTCTTGAATGTGATCCTTTGATGTTTATAGTGAGGACATAATTGGAAAAATAGCTCTCAAAATCTGATTTGTCCATTCACAAAATGGGCTTAAATAGGGTATTACATTATTTTACAAATAAACCCCTAGACTTATTTAATATTCTCTTTTTACCAAAAGGCCCTAAATATGGTCCAATTCTCAGCACGCCCTCTCAAGATGGGCAAAAGATATTCGCTAAGCCCATCTTGCAACATAACCTTGACAAATCTAATGAACTAAGTTCTTTAGTGAGGCAGTCCACTTGCTCTTGCTGTCCATTATCAACATGACTTAGCTCCAGTAGCTTTAAGCAACTTTTCCTTGATGAAGAATCTATCAATCTCCATATGTTTTGTTCTATCGTGTTGCATTGGGTTGTTGGCAATGTAGATTGTTGACTTGCTATCACACCAACAAGGCTCTCAGCCACATCATCTGAACAACTCCTAAGTCCATGGCCCTGTACTCTACCTCAGTTGTTGACCTCGCTACTACGGACTATTTCTTTCTCTTCCAAGAGATCCAGTTGCCCTCTACGAACGTGCAATATCCTGAAGTGGATCTTCTGTCATCCTTAAGCCTAAATCCCACCAACTCTAGGTTCGCTCTCCTCGTTTTTTTGGTCCTTAACTAATTCATCCCACATCACAAGACAAGAAATTTCTCCCACTTGTGCCACTCTCTCACCATTGCTACTCACACTCCCTTGCCTCATTTCTTCAGTATATGGCAAGTCACTGAAGGGTATCTTTAGTATATGGTGAGTCACTGAAGAGTAAGATCACATCTTGGATGTAGTATGGTTCAAATTCTATAATTGACACATTTGTACTCACAAATAGTCTCTTCTCTATCGGGCTCCAACCGACATAACCCTTTTGGGTAACATAATAACCTACAAACATGCATTTCACAACTTTGAAATCCAATTTTCCTACCGATGGTCTGTTATCCTTCATAAAACATACACATCCAAACACTTTCAATGGGAGGGTCCCGCTATTATCTTCTTTCAACATCTGACAGGGGACTTTTAATCCAACACTTTGGAGAGCATCCTGTTGATCAATTGAGCAACTATAAAAAAAATGCTTGCCCTCATAAGTGTTTTGGGAAATTCATTGTGATTATCATGTTTCGTATTACCTCAAGAAGTTATCTATTCTTCATCCCTGCTACTCCAAATTGTGTCGACCTGTATGGACATTTGGTTTGTTGTTATGTTCCTTGGGCTGAAAAGTATTTTACAAATGCTTTTTTGGTACACTCTTTCTATTATCTGGCCTCAGTGTCTTCACTTACTACACTATTTTGAGTTTGAATTGTCTTGTGGAAGACTTTAAAACAAGCAAACACATCACTCTTATTTGTCATCAAATAAAATCAAATAAACCGAGAAAAAAAGAATAAATAAATATCACAAAATATCAATAACCATTCATAGAACTTGTAGGGCATGATCCCCAAATATCACAATGTTTCAAGTCAAAACCCCCATCACTCATATTCCCAAAACTAATATAAGTGCTCCTAGTAAGTCTGCCAAACTCACAAGCATCACAAACAAGTTTTTGTTTATTTGTCTTTTCGTACAAAGAAAGATACAACCGGCTTAATAAACTAAAATAAGAGTGTCTCATGCATCTGTGATTTTAGCAGCACCACATCCTCCACAATTTACTCAGATTCTGCTACTCTAGCACTCTCTATCATGAATGTTAATGCTGAGTCAATCTCTTTTCTGTCCAAGAACTAGAGTCCTCTATGCCACGTTCTAATCTAAGTGTCCGACTTGTCTCTTTATCTTGGAAGATCACCTTAGAAATATCAAAAGAAACAATGACTCTAATGTATAAATGATTCATTGAAAAAGGAGCATGCAAAATATTGGACAAAGCCATATAATTTTTACCTTCATTGTACCCTTATCAACTATAACTTGTGTTGTACCATCAACAGTTTGGATGTTCTCTGGTAATGCCAAGGGAGTATAGGAAGAAAACTTTCTAGCAGTATCTATCACATGTCGAGATGCACCAGAATCTACTATTCATTTTGATGATATTGTGGTGGAAGTAAGGGCAAGAGCATGTGTATCACAAGTACTTTTTTCAAAGTGAGCATAAGTGTCAATGTTACCTTTTTGATGATGACTGGTTAGAAACATCCTCAGTCATATCTCTTGATGCTTTCTACTTCATCTTCAACAACTCCAGACACTTATGATACTTATTGATAAAATACCACACCTGTCTCTTTCTCTTATGTTATCATCAGATTTGCCTGGTAGCCTTAATTTTCATCTTTTCAGCCACCACAGTCATGACCTCGGCCTCCACCTTGTCCACGTCCACCTGTCTCTCTCTCCTTAGGTGTTCTAGGACAGGTTTTGCATCTCACACTTGAGCTGATTGTGCGAGTCTCCCTTTATGCACCTATCATGCTTGAGCTCGAGGCAGCTAAAGCTGATTGTGCACTCAGCTCAAAGTGTAGCTTCATGTGACCATTCTCCTATATCATCACAACAATGACATAATCTAATGAAGGGATAGCCGCTTGAGCTAGGAGGAAGGTTTCCTTTGATCAAAGGTCGGGTTCAGATGGGTCACAATTTGCATAGTTCTCATTTGTGTAAAGATCTCCCCATTCTTGCACTCTAGATCGCTACATCTCTACATCGGTGAGAAGTGATCAAGATCTGCCCAAAGCCGCTCCAACTCTATGGAGTACTTGTGAATCGATTTATCACTCTAAACCACTGCATCCATCTCACGCTGATTCTGGAATATCCTCGTGTGGTTCTCTACTTAGATGTCGTTCACATTTTGAATGTCATCTACTTATGAGGCATCTGATGGAACCATCAAGTTTAGTAGCAGGTGTAAAGCAAGGAATGTGTGATCCTTCACTTATCCCTCTCAGCACCTTCACTCTTTGGCTTGAACCCCGTCAGATATCCCTCTAGTCTCTTCCCTACTAGTGTCTTGATCCGACGTGACCAACTCAAATATGTGGCTGACCATCAAGTTTCAAATTCATAGGAGGGGGATCTAGTTTTACTGGTGTCAGAGCCGTGCTGAGGTAGCGGTTCACGTTGAGGCGCTAGCTTCCTGTATAAGCCCAAGACCTTTAGAATTCAAGATCAATCTTCCTCCGAACTTTCAATCTTTTACCTTCTGCATTATCTTTGTCTCTTGACATCCTCCACCACAAGAATCCAAGTCTAGATCACTTAGATCGCACGTAAAACCGCATCCACTTCGATCCTTCCCCTCCCTACCGTCCTGTGCAACTCAGGCCCTGGTCAGCTGCCGTCCTCAGTCCCAAGCTGCACATAACATCACACCTGCTCTACCTCCCTATGATATAGTTGTGGCTCATCGAGAAGGCAACGACGGCACTGCTGCGTACGCAGACCACCGAACCAGCCCAATCTCCATATGATCTAGTCTAGATTCGTTGAGAAGACAACGACGACACTGCTGCATGCTCAGACCACCAAAGCCGCTCCCGTCTTGCCGAAGCTTTCTCTGTTAGCTCTAACCACGACTTCTTCGCGAGGTCGCGGAAAACTGGGAGTCTCGGGTCTCTCTACGCCAATCCCATTCTCTCTACGCTGATCCCAACCGGATCAAGAAGTTCACACGAGGATGACACTGGAGGAGGAGAAAATTGAGAGTTTCGAGTAGCAGCTAACAACTAGGGTTCTGATGCTAAATTGAAAAATTTGCTCTCAAAATCTGATCTGTACATTTATAACATGGGCTTAAATAGGGTATTACAATATTTTACAAATAAACCCCTAGACCTCTTTAATATTCCCTTTTACCAATAAAACCCTCAATAAGTTCCAATTCTCAACAGACATTTTAAGCTGTAATGCTTCCAGATTCAACCTTCTTTACTTAAATATTTCTTTTTGGTTATAAGAAAAGTTATTTCTTTTTTCTTATTCTATTTTTGCATTTTTATGCCATTGAGAAGTTACTGCTTACATTATGTTTTTCGTGCAACAGATAACAACAGCTGCTTGCTCATTGGCTAAGCACCGAAAATCCACTGCACTGGAAGCTAAGGACATAGTTCTATATGTAGGTAAGTAGATTCAGTTTGTCCCTTCATCCTTTTTGGATGAGAGCTGCTCGCCTCTTTTGTTTTTCTAGCTGATAATGTTATATCATGCTTTCGTGTTTTCTTGTTCTTTACCACTTAGAGAGAAATTGGAATATGACACTTCCTGGCTTTGGTGGAGATGACATCAAGCTATATAAGAAGCCTGTAAGAAATTTGATTTTATTTTCTATCACTTGGAATTCATGATCTTGAACTAACTGTGAGTCTTTTACATTGCAATGCTTGCCTCTGGTTCTCACTGTGATGCCTGTCTGCAGCATACAACTGACATTCATAAGGAGAGGCTTGCGATGGTAAACTAATTTCTCACTTGTTTCTATCTGATGTTATATTTTTGCAAATTGATGCAGCAGTATATATCAGTGTCAGTTTTAGGTTGAAGCAGTTTATACCAAGCTCTATAGTTCTCTGGACAACTGCCAATCGCCATCTTGTCTGTGTAATTGGAGAGGGAGGGAATGTTTGAAAGAGCGGTAGGGCAAGGATGAGAGCTAAGAAATATATAGCGGTTAAATCTGTTGACTTAATGGGGGCTGTAGAGTTTTGTAAAGAGGTTGGGCATAGGGAAATAGGTGTTGGAGTCGGTGTTGGCTTTAGGTCCATAGCTGGGTATAGGTTTAGGTTGTTAAGTTCAATGGGGGGAGTAGAAATGTATTACAAGGAATTCAATGGTGGAATTATATTTGTCATTCAAAAAAAGTCTTGCAAGGAAATTACTTTAATACCAAATGATGCTTAAGTGTATCGAGGAATTGAGAGAACAACACACAAATTATTGAACTGACATTGAATTGCAATGATTTGGGGACGGTATGGAATTAGTTGTAGAGTAGAGAGAGATAAACGGAAAGTTGTGCAAGTGTTAAGGCATGGAGAGAGTAAAGACACAAAGATTGAATCACATATCTAATAATTTTAATATTTTGATCACTCGTAGATACATTGCTTGGATAAAATTCTTTGGACAGCCAACTTTATTTTTTTTTTTCACACTAGTTTGAAATGACAGGGTTTATAATAATAGGCTGAAGACCTAATGTTCATCCAATCATCTTAAGATATTTTACATAAAATTGCTTAAGAAATAGAAAATTGCGCATTGAGAAAATGCAATTACAATTGGACTCATTGTTGAACTGACGCTAGATATTGACTTTCTTGTAAAAGGTAGGTAGGATGACTGCCATTAGGTTATAGTCAGATGAAACTTTTTGGTTGAATCTTCGAAGTAGTGTTCTCACAGCAAGTATAGTTCAATTATCCACTTGGCTGTTCTGGTTTTGTGGTTGCAGTGGCTTTTCTTGAAACTAGACAAAAAGTGGAATTCGAGTAAAGCAATCAGAGTAAGGCCTTGTGAATTGTGATTGCCCGTCTTTCTCATTGGATAGGTAGCACCAGAGGTGCAAGTAGTTGTGGCTAGTTAGTTTACCTTATGGCATTTTGCTCTATAAGGACAATGGAAAAGAGTACATTTAAAAGCATCGATCCATGCCTTAACTGGGGATATCTGTGTATGTGCAAGTTTAATTGACTCAAAATTGATTTGCTTTTCCTCAAATTTGTCTTGCTTAAAATAATTTGATTCAACTGAAATTCAATTTGCTTTAATGCCATGGTGATTTGCTTGACAATAGTTCTATTCTACTAAAATCGACTAAATGCATAGATTTATACACGTATATGAGTGCCTACATGGTAATGCGAATGCATTTATTCAAATATGCTATACACGAGGATTCTAAGATGCACGATATCTTCATACATGCTCACACATGCATAAATTTATGTTTTAAACACAGGTTATTCTGATGTGTGTATGCATATCAACTTATAAAGTACAGATACAAACATGACATAATTGTATAAAGTACGTGATATCTGAACTAGCAGGGAAAACAGTAGAAACACTAAAGCACACTATTATTAATAGGGAAATAGGTTTACAACACAATACAACACAAAATGACAACACCGACATACACGACACAAGCAACACCGTGGATTGAGATGGTTGGCAATGGGGGTTGTAGCCAAGAAATGCTGGTGGCAGCGAGGAGGGGGTGCAGAATTGTAGGGACAACAAGTATGGAGAGTCGTTGGTGACTGAAGACAGGCGGAGGGGTGGCTAGAAGGTGCTGCACAACAAAGTAAATGCAGGAGATGGAGCTGTCGATGTTGAGGAAGGGCATTAGGAGTGACCGGTGACTGTCCTTTTGCCTCTTTTTTCTCTGGATTTGTAGTCTATTTCGTGGTTCGGTCGGCTTTCACTTCATACTCATGATCTTTGGTTCTATTGAATATTTGTTCATATTGTAGGAATGATGTATACTCAACTTTATTTAAATTATCATAGATATTAAATATTGTACAAATATATTGACTATTTTATAAATGAGAATGAAATGATCATTATTAGATAGTGTTTGTTATAATATGTTTGTATGTGTATATTTGACTATGATTAAATTCACTTTTTTATGATAATAGTGGTGGGACGTTAAGATATTTATGCACGTAAATGAAAAATGATATTAATATTGAAGTAGATTAACTTGTACAAGTTTTAGATGGTGTTCATTTGATAGTTTTATATATATAAAATGATATTAAGATGTTATTGATATAGTAAAACATCTCGAATATGAAATATCATGATTGATCATATTCATAATCTATAAAATGTTATATACTGATTTTTTAAAAAAAAAACTGAACTAACATGCATATTATTTTCATTTTCATTGTATTGTTATAGTCTAAGTGTGCAATTATTCACTGGCTTTAGTTAGCTTGTTGTTGTTTTAAACTAACGTTTTATGTTTAATTAAGTGATTAAAAGATGAGCAATAGACGAAAAAGTATTTATAGTGTGCAAACAATCATTAATGAGATAAATTTAATTGTACTGCTTTAATTTACTTTTTAAGCAGCTTTTTCTTTAATTTAAATGTTAGCTATAGAAAACGAATATAGAAAGTTTTAATTTCTACATTCCGATCATCTGTTCACGTGTTGGTTAAATTTCAAGCCCCGGGTCGGATCCCTACATAATAGCTGCCCTTTTTTTCTTAAGCAAAGTTGTTTCTAATAGATTATAACTACGAGGTATTCATTCATCTCTAGCATGAGTTAAGAAACTGATTCTAAAATCATAAGCCACGATCTAAGTAGCTAGAAATTCAACTTAAAATTTTAATGTTCATATTATCTTGAACGGACGCTTAGCATTGTTTTCCGTTAATCTATAAGTCTTACTCTGAATATTCCATGTGCATATGCACTTACAGATCAAGAAGTCAATGGGAATGGCAAATGACATGGTAAGTACAAAGAATGTTGCTGCTGGGCAGGTTGCTGCGAACTCAAAATCTCAGGCAGGCAAGTCATCTGTACCTACTTTTACCTCCCCCAAAGTAACATGAGTCGTATATTAATGTATGAGGTCATTTTACTCGTAAATTTAGCTGGATTCAGATTGTTTTTTTTATATAGCTGACAGTTGCTCTTTTTTACCCTGTTCTGTTAATTTCTTCCATTTCATTTGTTTTCAGCCTCAATTAGAGTCCGTTTGAGACAGTTTGTGCGTTTCAGGATAAGCAGAGCTGCTTATCCTGAAACGCGGCCAGCGTTTAGTGTAAAAACTCAAATGTAGTTTCGGATAAGCTGATAAAACACACAAGCCAAACAGTACGGCGGCGTTTTGAAAACGCCGCCCGCACTTATAAGCTGCCCCAAACGGACCCTACAAGTCTGTTTGGCTGGATTCACGTTTAATAAAGCGTAAATTCTGCTCAAGTTCTGCTGCCAAACACCCAATGAGATACACAATTTACTTTGAATTACATATTTTAGATCTTATATGTATTGTGTTAAATTTTGAGTATATAGGTTGCATTTTAAGCACCAAATGATCTTCAATAAAATTGCATTTGACTTGTAATGTGATAAAATGGTTCAGTAGTGTTAAACTATAATGTATATTTTGAAAAACCACAAAGCTAAAACCATGAACAGTTGATGACAAAAAACTAGCGGAAAAAATTAGGGAGTAAAACCCAATTCTCATGTATTTACATTTGCAACATCTAAACATCAATTAATTTTTACATTTATGCCACCTTATCTATGTATGAAAATGTAAAAATCAAACCTTAGGTGTTAGATATGTAAATACATAAGAATTGGGTGGTATGTATGTAAATGACCCACCCTACATCTAAACTTAAATTTTTACATTTATGCAATTTTATCTATGCATGAAAAGGTTTATTTCATTTGTTAATGTAAAAATGAAACAATATGTAAATATGTAAGAATTGCGTGGTATGCATGTAAATGAACCTAATTTTTATCCATTAACTAATAAATTTCTAATTTTTAAGGGAATTGCATAATTTATGATTTACTAAATTTAGAAAATTATGAATTTATTATTCATTTTATGAAAGTAATTATATTTATATTTTTTTTATTCAAACTTTGAGTCCTAAGTAATGGAAATAATTGTAAATTATTTCATTTAATTGTGTTATGCAACCAAAATATATAAGAATTTACTAAATCTATGTAATTTATAAAATCAATTAGTTTTACACTTTTCATGTGGCTCATAATTAGAGGTGCATTTGATTGGAATGTTTGGGTTGCAAATTTATAAACTCAAATCTAAAGAAAATGCACATCGGAATCAATCCAAATGATAGTTTGATTCGGTTATTTTGCTTTGATTTTGATTAGTCCAGAAAAATATTAAATGGGAGAACGAGGACCGTCAGGATTTAGATCAGATGGTCCAGAAAAAATATCTATGTACAGTAGGATCTTAAAGCCATATTAATGAATAATTAGCTTTAAAAAATCACATATTTTCCCCAGGTCAGTTCATCCCTCACCGCGTATGTATCAATTAACTGCCATATATTTATTAAGATGGAAAGGATCCTTCAGCTATCTCTAATGTGTCAAACAATTCAAGTACCCCATCTTTAAAGTTAATTGTACCAGAGGGTTCGAACCTCCGACCTGAGGGATATTATACTGTGGATTCCAACCAACAGACTGGGGTACGCAGCATCATATATATAATCACAAAATGAATTTTTAAGTATTGCATAAAAAAATATATGGTGGGGGACATAAGCAAAAAATAATAATTTTTTTTTATTTATATAAAGAAATTATAAATTTCAATGGATATAATCTAATTCCCCCCTTGCTTAAAGCCACCAATTTGTTAATTGAGTTCAAGCTGGACTCCCCAGCTAAATTTGAGGCAAATTGGATGAACTCATTGTGAACTCATTGTCCATACTCATAAAAACTTTTTCAAGAATCACAACTCCCTCTTAGCTGTTTAACTATAAATTTGAGCTCTTAAAATAGACACATTTCTATAACACTTGTAATTTCAACCTTAGTTTAAAGAGTCATGAAAGAGAGAAAATATTACATCTATACACCGCACGTCCAACAACCAACGGCTATTTCGCCCGCCGGAAAATTTGTTCCATAAAAGAAGCTCAAAGTACGACAATTTGGTGGGGTCTCTTTAATTTTAAGCTTTCTATGATATAAATTCTCATATCTTTTTCTTTTTGTCTTCGCACTTATTTTCTTTCTTTCTAAATTAAGTGATAATATATTATAGTTTACAAACTGAGAAATCAGAATTCAACGTTGTTGCTTAAATATAAATTTAATATTGATGAGATTCAATTTTAAAATTTAAATATTATTTTTAAGAAAACATATTAATTAAATAGATGATAAACTTGCTAAACATTTATTTTTGATGGCATTTTACATTGAAACATTATATATTCGTTTTTACATGTGTTAGGGATCATCATCAATAAATCTATTATTTGGCACGAAACAGAGACATTGGGAATGTAGCCCAAATTTTTTTTGAAATTATAGATATTTTGATTCAAATTTTAAATTATCCGTAACCTCAATTTCAACAAATTTACAATCAAACTTACCGGCTCAACGAGACAAAGCCAATGACACTAAAATTAATCCTATTCGAATCAAATCAAGAACACATCGAGCTGTTAAGGCATTTTGAGAAATTTTGGGTGCTTAATTTGAAGGTCAAATGAACTTTAAATTTGACGAGTTTATAGTCAAATTGAGCATGTTAATGATACAAATCTAACTAGCCGAAGTTTGGTCAATTTTAATGTTATTAAACACTTAAATGACTGTTAAACATCATCTTATCAAGAGAATCACTCTGGGTCGTCTGATGTAGTGGTCTAGATTCTTACAGTTTTTACGGAAGATAATACTAATCTATAAATAGAGCCCAACTCACTTCAAGAAGGGGGGCGTAGGCCTAGACCTTAGGACTTGGAGGAGGAGTGTAATTTGAGAGTTGTTCTGGATTTGAAGACCATTTGATAACTTTTCAGCCTCTGTAGGTGCAGACCACCACTCATCGGCGGCCGCCAGTCAACCCCTGCTTATCATTGTTGGTGAACCCTGTGGTGTAGTTAAGCACCCCAAATATGGTGTAATGCAACACTACAAATACAATGCAACAATTCACCCAAAAAATGGTGTTACGATCACCTGAAATACGATGTAACAACACCCATCAAATATAGTGTAACGATGCACTCATAATATAGTGTAATGACATGCCCAACTATAATGAAATGACTTACTGATAATATAAAGTAACAAATAACATTGTATCGAATATCCACAGACTCTCTATAATAAATACTTAAAACCGTCGTATTTAGAATACAATAACTTTCTCCAAACCCTTGAAATTCTCTTCCTACATCGTATATCAACAAGTAATATCTCTCTTTTAATCAATTACTATTGTATTACCAAATATGGCCTTCGCGGCCTACTAATACTGCAACTCCTCACTACGACTTATATTATCAACTACGGCCTATGTGACTTATTGCTCAAGAAGCCTCCAACTGCGGCCTTAGTGGGTCCCTGACGCTATTGCAGCTCTCCACTTCAGCTTAGTTGACCAACTCACCTACGTGGTTTGCTTCAAGATTTGTGTACACCCTTTTTTTTGGATTATCTATGTGTGTGCTGCAGATTTTCTAGCATGAAATAGTTAGAAAAATAAATAATATTAAAAAATTATTACAATATATAATATTCATTTAATTTACATTTCATGGTGTAAAAAGACACTTCAACTTATTTTTAACAAAAAAAAATGTGCAATAAATTTTTTTTCCACTTTAATCATTTTTGCGGAGCACAATTACGTTCCTGAACCAAATTCCTCAGCCTGCGTTTGAATTCGTGTTCAGACAGCGTGCATTCGGCGAGGATTCCCGTCTCGGTTCAAAGCAAGTAAAGTGCGGTCTAAGAATCACTTTTCTCACCATTCTGCGGTGCTGCATCAGTGGCCACGGCACAATCAGAATCGATGAACGGCATTCGCGCGGCCACGTGGACGTGGCCCCGTGGTATCCTGCCGTGTCCACACCTGAGCGACTGAGCTCCTGGAGTCGCTGACTCGCTAATTTCTTCTCCGACTTAGTTTTTTACAGTATTAAAATAGACTTAACGCTGTTAGATTCTGCTGAACCAACTCTTCTTTACCCTTTCGCTGAGAGGATTTCTTCTGTTCTCATCGATCAATGGCAGGGATCCACTACAAGTATTTGATCCTCGGAGGAGGAGTAGCAGCGGTCTGTTTGATCTATCTTTTCCCCCATTTTCTCAATGATTTTTTTTTTTATAATTTCAATCGATCGATTGTGATTGAATTCTGATTGTAAAGTTACTATATGATGGATGAGATCGCAGGTTTTAAGATTTTAGGATTATTCTCTTGTTGCTGCTATATTTTTCTCACTAATTTACTGCACTGGAAGGATTTCGCTGACCTAGTCCTTTGCTTCGTCTAGCTAATGTTTTGGTATGTAATATTTCCAGGGATATGCTGCTAGGGAATTTGCAAAGCTTGGCGTCGGTCCGGGAAAGTTGGCGATCATCTCGAAAGAGGGGGTATGAGTTTCTAGGTCTAACCTGTACCTTTAGTTGTGCTTTTTGTTGTCCCTTAATTCTCGAATTGCGTTCTTATAACTGTTATGGAATAGCATCTTTTATTTTCACTGTGGTGAGGTTGTTAATTATGACCAATGATTAATTACTGAATTTTTCTGTGAATGAGTGAGGATGCCATTGTTGTCAATATTTCTTGCTATCCTTGATTATACAAAACCCATCATTTTAGGTTATCATTTCAAGTCCCCCAATCACCTGTGGAATTTATTTCAGTTTGAGATAATTTCATTCTATTTGGTGAGTTAACAATAAAGTTTACTCATTTGCAAATAAAATGATGTTTTTAGTATTTCCACTTGTGTAGATTTTATTAGTAGGAATGATTTGTATATACAAGCAATCCCTAGATTTATAAACTTGCTGTCAAGTTATAATAGCCATAAAATACCTATGAATTAATTAACTCACAAAGACTTATCAATCTACTCAACACATTTATTAAACCACATAATAATCACAGTCAAAAGTAACAAATCGCTTATTTTGTCACCACTGAACGAGTGATGTGCACTCCTTCCCAGTTGAAAATGGTTAATGGGATAATATCATGTATTGCTCAGCGCATTGCATGCATGAGTTCTTACTTGCTAGTTTTATAATTAATATGTGACTTAAATGGCATAGATCATTTATAAATTTGATTTGTATGATGGTTACTAAATAGTTTAATACCATGCAATGTTTCTTGTGGTATAGGTGCTTCAATTAATTGAATGCTTAATTTACAATTTACAGCAAGATTCTGTTTGTGCATTGCATTGTGCTTTGATAACTTTGTTTTGATGTGGTAGGGTTTGAAATTTTAGTAAATCAAAATGATCTAGTTCTTCTTACAACTTCAACTGAAAATTTTACTACTTTCACTTCTACGTTTTCTGTTGACTTTTAGCATACTTCCTAATATAATGTACCTTTTTTTTCCTCAGGTTGCTCCTTATGAGAGACCAGCACTTAGCAAGGCATACCTATTCCCACAAGGTTTGTATTTGATAAGTGATTTTAAATATTGGTTTTTTGTGCTTCTTATTTAATCAAAAGTTGAAGCGACCCAAATCCCCACCCAACCTAAACGGCATGCTCTGTCTTGGTAATTCCTTAGCTTAAATTTACATCAGCTGAGCATGAATTTTTCGTATATTATGCTATTCAAAACAAGGCATAATTTGAAATTTCTATGATGAATTAATCAGTTGTATTGGTGGTGTAATTTTCCTTTATAACTTGTGATTTCTGTAAAAAATTGTTTTTGAGCGAGGAAGATTTTCTTTCTGATAAAGAAGGTGTCTTCTGCTTTTAGGTGCTGCAAGATTGCCTGGTTTTCATGTATGTGTTGGGAGCGGTGGAGAGAGATTACTTCCTGAATGGTATTCGGAGCAAGGTAGTTCTTCTTTCTTCAACATACTTTTAGTTATCTTAGGGTGTGTTTAGATTGAAGGAATTGAAGGAAATGTAACTTATTGTTTGTCACAGTTTCATATTAGGTCTTTCATGCCACTCTAATTAATAGGTAATTCTCATATTTTTCTAAAAAATTTGAACAATTGCATTTTTTCATTCGAAAGTTCCTAAAAAGGTTTGAAAAGCGTTTATTTAGTCATTGTGATTCACACCACAACAACAACAAAGCCTTAATCCCACTACGTGGGGTCGGCTACATGATTCCTTTTTCTTCATTGCGTCCTATTTAGTGTCATATTTTCATTTAGTTCTAGTAAATTAAGATCATTTTTAATACAATAAGCCCAAGTCTTCCTAGGTGTACCTCTGCATTTCTTAACACAAGTCGAATCTAAAATATCTACTCTCCTAATCGGGTCATCAGATGGTCGACGTTTAATGTGACCAAACCATGTAAGACGACTTTCTCTAATTTTGTCTGTCACAGGAGCTACACCAACCATATCACAGATATATTCATTCTTATTTTGTCTCTAAGTGTAAAGTCACTCATCCACCTAATTATTCTCATATCGGCAACACTTAACTTATTATTATGCTTCTCTTTTAAAGGCCAACATTCAGCGCCATAGAGCATTGTAGATCTCACCACCGTCTTATAAAATTTTCCTTTCAGTCTAGGCGGTACTTTTCTATCACACAGAAGGCCCGAAGCATTCCTCCACTTCAACCAACCAACTTGAATTCTACGATTAAAATCCCCATCTATATCACCATCGCTTTGAACAACGTACCCAATGTATCTAAATCGTTCACACCTTTTAATAATTTGATCACCCAAAGTCACACTTCTGTCACTAGAGCTATTTCTACTAAAATTACATTCCATGTATTCAATTTTAGTTCTACTTAAATGAAGGTCTTTAGACTCCAATGTAAACCTCCATAATTCAAGTTTTTCCTGGGCTTTTTCTCTCGTTTTATCCACGAGAAGGATATCATCAGCAAAAAGCATACACCAAGGTACATACTCCTGTAGATGTCCAGCAAGACCATCCATAACTAAAGCAAAAAGATATGTACTTTAAGCCGATCCCTGATGTAATCCAACAGAAATAGGAAAATATTTGGTCAATCCTCCTTCAATTTGAACACAAGTAACAACTCTAGTATACATATCTTTAATGACTTGAATATAAGTCATATCAACACCTTTGTTCTCAAGAACTCTCCAAAGGATATCTCTTGGAACCTTATCGTATGTTTTTTCTAAATCAATAAAAATCAAATTTAGATTCTCCTTATTATCTCTGAACTTCTTCATCACACCTCTCAATAAATGTATAGCTTCCATAGTAGACCTGTTCAACATAAATCCAAATTGATTATGTGAAATTTTTGTGATGCGTCTTAACCTATGTTCAATTACCCTCTCCTATAACTTTAAAGTATGACACATCAACTTAATTCCTCTATAATTTGCACACTCTTGTGCATCCTCTTTATTCTTAAAAATGGGGACCAAAATACTTCTTCCACTCCTCAGGCATCTTTTTAGTTTTTAAAAAATATTAAAGAGTTTAGTAAGCCAAGAAACTCCCAAATCTCCTAAATATTTCCAAACTTCAATTGGGATATCAGCAGGTCCTATATATTTTTCACACTTGGTTTTCTTTAATGCCTCCTCAACTTCTTTTTTACTAATGCGATGGTAAAACTGAAACGTTTTATTATTGTTCACGATATTAAGATCACTAAGGTCGATTGTATTGTCAGAAACTTCATTAAAAAATTTATCAAAGTAACTCACTCACATATGTTCAATATCTTTTTCTAAGAAAAGTACTTTTTAATTTTAATTTTTAATACACTTTACTTGAGTTAAATCTTTACTTTTCTTTTTTTTTGTTTGGCTAGTTTATACATATATTTTTCACCCTCCTTAGTTTCTAATCTATTATAAAGATCATTAAAAACAGAATTTTTAGCGTTGCATATTGTTTTTTTAGACTCCCTTCGGGTTGTTTGATCTTTTTTCTAGTTCTCTAAGCTTTACATTTAGACCAATTTTTATAACATAATTTCTTATATTTTATCTTTTCTTGCACATTATAATTTCACCACCAACTATTTTTATTTATAAATTTTTTTTCTTTTGATTCTCCAAGCACATCTTTTGTTACTTGTTTAATAGTGTTTGTTATTTTATCTCACATAACATTTGCTTCTTCATGAATATCCCAATTTTTTAAATCTTAAATTTTACTCATAAAAATAATTTTATTTGTCTTTTAAGTTTCTTCATCTAATTCTACGATGATGAGTCATAGTATTCTTTATTTTACAACTCTTAATCTTAAAATCTAGAACTAATAAACGATGTTGGGTACTTAAATTCTCACTTAAAATGACCTTACAATCTTTGCAATCACGTCGATCTCTTCTTCTCATTAGAAAAAAATCAATGTATTTTATTAGATCCACTCTTATAAGTAATAAGATGCTCATCTCTTTTCTTGAATAAAGTATTAGTAATAACAAAATCATACACTAAAGCAAAATCTAAAATAGTTCTACCTTCTTTATTAGTTACTCCAAAACCGTAGCCACCATGAGTATTTCTGAAGTCTTCTACCACTCTAACGACATGTCTATTTAAATCTCCTACAATAAAAATTCTTTCTTCAAGAGACATCATTTGTATTAAGTCTTCTAAGTGATTCCAAAATTTATCTTTAAACCCTGTATCTAAACCTACTTGAGGAGCATAAGTACGTATAATATTAAAAATCTTAGTATCCATGATAATCTTAAGGACTATAATTCTATCTCCAATTCTATTAATTTTTACAACATTACCTTTCAAACTCTTATCTATAATTACACCTACATCATTTCTAATGCGGCTCTTACCAGAATACCAGAGTTTAAAACCTAAATTATCAATTTCCTTAGCTTTTTCTTCAATCCACTTAGTTTCTTGAATACATAAGATATTAATTTTCCTATGAATCATAATATTAACTAATTTCATTAATTTACTATTGAGAGTACCTATTTTCCAAGATCTTATCCTAATATTAGTTTTATTAGTTTCATGGGCTTACTTTTTTACGCGCATTCGCCCGTAATATGGGAACCCTTGCTTATTTAACACTACACCCGAACGCCGCTTTTCACTGCATTCAAGTTATACATCGTGTCGTTTCAAGGGGACGCCCTAACACTTACACAATGATCAAAATGATTCATGTCATGATTTTTTTCGACAAGTTTTGCGTTGGTTGTTGACTACCTAACGCAACCCTTCATTTTTCACATTCGGGCTTGGGACTGACAATGATAGTGTTAATTCACACCACAAGAAATAAAAATTCAATTTCTCATCTAACCCACAAGAAGTTAAAAATAATTCTCTCAAATTCAAACTTACCAAAGTACATGAAAACTAATTTCAATATAATTCATTTACCATTGCTATTTTCCTTTCCTTTTCGTTTCCTTTCTTTCAATTCCTTCAGCAAGTGGTGCCTAGCACAAATGTTGCCTTGATGATACATTTTCACTTGATTATTCCAAAACTGTAGAGTAGCTGTCGCAGATAAAAGTATTGCAAAAACGGAAATGAAATAGTAGGCTTAGCAGAGGCGTGTATGGCAGAAATACATACGAGGGTAGACATGCAGAAAAGCCGACTAGATTTTTTTCAATTTTAACTCACAGAGAATGACATGACAGGGAAATAATTACTTCATTTTCTTATCGCCCGCTCATAGCTCTATGTCTGAGATGTGTACAGCACTAGAGGTGGCCGTGGTTTTTTTTTTGTTTTTTTTTTTGTTTTGGCTGTTATGCTCAGTAATATTATCATATTTTTTTTGTGTTAGGCAGGGGAGATATTGCATCACTAATTGAAATGTATTACATGCAGCCAAACATGTTTGATGTTAATTTCCTGAATTTGCTTCTTTTTAACTGCAGGCATAGAGCTGATCCTGAGCACTGAAATTGTGAAAGCTCAACTTTCTGAGAAGACTCTCACCAGTGCAGCTGGTGCAACTTTCACCTTTGACAATTTGGTCATTGCTACTGGTTCATCGGTATATCAGTAATTTCCTTGTATGGTTTATACAAATGCTTCTCATGAAATATTCTTCATAACTTCTCTTTTATTGTTCATAGAAATGCTTCTTTAACATAGTACATTCATCTCAGAAGGCACCTTTTTTATTGCATTCTTATATTTTTCACTAGACGATCACATCACCTATATGAAAGTCCTATAGTTTTAAATGCTATATTCTACATCTTTTACATCGTCGTTGCACGTCTATGTCATGGAAAACCTTGCAAAACTGATTATTTGTGCACATTTCTTACATATATATGTTCATGTTATGCGAGTTGACGTGTATTATGGTTGTTCCAAGTAGATATTTTTAATATTTCATACGGCTTCTTGGCTGTGTAGGTCATAAAGTTGACCGACTTTGGCGTTGAAGGGGCAAATGCCAACAATATATTATACTTGAGGGAGATTGATGATGCTGATAAGCTTCTGGAAGTCATAAAGAGCAAGAAGAATGGGAAGGCTGTGATTGTTGGAGGTGGATACATTGGTCTTGAACTTGGTGCAGCACTCAAACTAAATGATCTAGATGTCACATTGGTGTACCCTGAGCCCTGGTGCAGTAAGTTCTGTTTTTATTTTACTCACTCGGTATCATGAAATTATGCTTTAAGGATAAGTATACTATAGTTATTTACATTTAATTGCAATAAACAGCCTTCATTATTTTTACTTCTGAGTACAATTATGTAGGGCTATTAAGGATCCGATTTTGAGTCGAGGCTCAAAAAGAAATCAATCCAAAATTTTTGGCTTTATAGCTCGGCTCGTTAATTTTGATTTGATCTCGATCCGAGCCAAAATTCAAATCAATTTTTGAGCGATTAACAATTTTCGAGCTAAACTCTTTAAATTTATAGTCATATGTTATTAACGATTCAATTTCGAGCCAAGCTTGGGTCGGTTCAAAATCAGCTTGAAAAAAATTCGATTCAAAATTTTGGCTTGCAGCTCGGCTCGTTTATCTCGATCCGATCTCGATCCGAGCCGAAATTCTGATCAATCTTCAAGTGATTAACAATCTTCGACCTAATTTCACAGCCCTACAAATAGGCCCCCAATTGCCCGAAGTATGTGAAATTTTGAATGCGTCCTTGCGCAAGCAAGTAAAATATGCTAATGCCTTGTTTATTTTCACAGTGCCTAGGCTCTTTACTGCTGGAATTGCTGCTTTTTACGAGAAATATTATGCAAACAAGGGAATTAAAATAATCAAGGGGACCGTGGCAGATGGGTTTAACTCTGATTCTAATGGCGATGTAAGCTCGTGAACATTGCTGCGTTGCCCAGCTATATCATTTAGGCATTCACATACATACCTACCAATTCCTTTGTATTTACATATCTAACACCAACACTTCACCTTTTACATTAATCCACACAAATGTCTCATGTCACATCAAATTACCACCATTTTAACTTTCTGAAACTGAAATATACCTTTTCATGCATAGGTAAGGTGGTATGGTCCGTATGGATGTGAAAATTGAAGTTTGGGTGTTAGATATGTACATAAATAGGAATTGAGTGGTATTTTCGTAAATATTCCCATCATTTATCATCACACTAGCTAATTCCTAGACCATAATCAGGTTAGTGCAGTAAAACTGAAGGATGGAAGAGTGCTAGATGCTGATATTGTTGTTGTTGGAGTTGGTGCAAGACCTCTTACAACACTTTTCAAAGGCCAAGTTGATGAAGAGAAAGGAGGAATTAAGGTTAGTCTAAATACTTTTCAAAAGCGTCACCATGATTACTTCAACTGTTTATTTCACTTTCCATGAATTTATAAATTTACTACTCTTATTTACATCATATTTCCCTATCACAGACTTTAGTTGTTCTTAACTCTAGCTGTAAAAGTACGCAATCATTTGCTTATTATTCATATTTTTGCACATGGATGAAAATTAGTTTAAGATGCTTCAATTTGTAAAGCTTTGTACAAGTGATTGCTGCATTAATTTTCAGACTGATGGCTTCTTCAAAACGAGCGTCCCCGGCGTTTATGCTGTGGGTGATGTTGCCACATTTCCTCTGAAATTATACAACGAGTTGAGAAGAGTAGAGCATGTTGATCATGCAAGAAAATCTGCAGAACAGGCTGTAAAGGTATATAACTGAATCTTTCTTTCATAACTCTGCCATGGATCTTCAGATTTAGAAATTTAATCCTACCTCTCCCTGTTTTTCATGTTACAGGCAATCAAGGCAGCTGAAGAAGGCGTTGTTATTGATGAATATGATTACCTCCCATACTTCTATTCTCGTGCATTCGATTTATCGTGGCAATTCTATGGAGACAATGTTGGCGACTCGGTTCTGTTTGGCGACAGCGATCCATCGTCTGCGAAGCCAAAATTTGGCTCTTATTGGGTCAAAGACGGGAAGGTTGTTGGTGTGTTTCTGGAATCCGGTTCGCCGGAGGAGAACAAGGCCATTGCTAAGGCCGCCAGGTTCCAGCCGCCAGCCGCAGACTTGGATCAGCTCAAGAACCAGGGACTTTCTTTTGCGTCCAAGTTGGAGTGATTAGGTGAGTCCCTGGCCTCCCTGACCTCCCTGTTGTTGTAATAAAAATCATTTGGTATGATAGAATCATACAGTTAACTGGCTCTTTATTTAATTTAAATAGACATGTTGGTTTTGTATGTTGGATTATTGTTTATCATGTTTTGTCATGGTTTTTAAGCTTCTTAGATATGTTCTTTCTTTTTTTTTTCTTGTTGGAAGATTTACATGCGTACCACTCTATTCCTATGTTTTTGCATATCTAAACACCTAAAGCTGGATATTTACATATGTGCCACTTTACCTATTTACAGAAGTTCTATATCACTTTTTAAGACGTTAAAGTAGTGTTATTTTTGTTGTGATATGAACGATTTTGGTGGTATAAATGTAAAGCAGCAAAGTTTCGGTGGTACATATGTAATTAGATGGGAATTGGGTGGTATGCATGTAAATTCTACTTTTTTATAACTTTCTCAAATATATGATATTTTTCTTCCATTCAATTAGTCGTTAACATATACAGTTGAAGAGCTGCAGGCTTCGGCTTTTGCAAAACAAAAAAAAGCCCAAAAAAGATCACAAATGTCTTGGATTGCTACACAATTCAAGATGAAATCTACAATGAATGATTTGTTAAGGTTGGAGATTATTTTTTTGCCCCTTAAACAAAAAATATAAATATATATATAATAATTACATCATTCGAGTATATAAATAACCATAAAAATAGTTATTGTTAATTCTAATTTTAAATACTAATATTTGAATAATTTTATCATAAATTTTCATTTTATATATACTAATATATCTAAAAATATCCATGCAGCCAGTATTTAATTATGAAATCATTTTCAAATGGTTAAGTCTTATGCATGCTCTTTGATGAATAAAAAACTCCTTCATTTATTATTTTTGTATTCTCATTTTAATTTTTTTAATCTTTTCTATATATTTTTAGTGAAAAAAAAAAACAAAAGGAAGATTTACATACATACCACTCAATTTCTATGTATTTACACATCTAATGCATAAACTTCAATTTTTACAAATATGCTTTTTTTTTTTTTTTTTTTTTTTGCATGAGAAGTTGTATTTTTCTTTTTAAATGTAAAAAATAGTGATTTTTTATGTAATATGAAAGATTTGTGTGGTCTAAATGTAAAAAGGTGAAGTTTTGATGTTGCATAGAAATCAAATGATATATGTAAATGCCTCGAAGAAAAAAAATAAACTTTGTTATTTTTACAACATGTTACTTTAATGTGAAAATTTAATTCAAGTCTTCATGTTTATTATGAGGGGTACATGACATTATGTTATGCTTGTGAAGTTCATCTTTTCATGGGGAAAGTTCTAAGAGATGATAATTGGAGGTTTATGACACTTTATCAAAAATAATTAAAATGGAACTCACAAAAAATATAAATAGCGTGTCTCCATATGGAAAAATTATTCCGTGCAGAAACCGCATGCAGAGATGCACGCAGTATCCGATTTCCACCGCCAAACACCGCTTACGGTGGGGCCCACTTTCAATTTTTTTTAAAAAAAAAATCTCACCAAAGCGGTGATTGACGATGGAGATCTCTGCATGCAGTGCCCGCATGGAATAATTTTTCCTCCATATCAGGGAGCCTAAACTTGAACTTAAATAGACTTTTGAAAAGATGTGAAGCTTTACTTATCGTTGACATTACCAGACTATTATCGTCAAACTTTTATCATCTGACCCGTCATCACTCTTTTAATGTCATCTATTTGTTTATGTGATATTATTGAGCAAAGCAAAGACATAAAACTCTATTCTTGTAAACTTTATGTGATGAACATAATTTTTACAAGCTAAAGGCGAGTGAGCAGTTCCACTTGATTATTATTAATTCATAATATTTTAGTTATTAATTGTACCTTCTTGGAGATTTTTTTTAATGTATCTATTCAGAAATTACCTTGTAAGAAATAATGAATAATTTATTTACTCGCCTTAGTGTGAAAAAAAAAATTATTATATTTGATGCGTGCTAAAAAAATTGCGGCGGTAGAGTAATGTATTATCGTCTTAGCGTTGCACGGGGATTCAGCACACACTCAGATAAAAGGGAATCAATCTGTGATGACATCAAAAGTTTTTACGCGAAAAACCCGTAAAGAGAAAAAACCACGGGGTCTTGTCCAGTTATAAATATTCACTATAAGTAGATGATTACAGAGGCCCCTTGTTCCACAGACGAGAAATGATTACTAGATTTTCAATGGTACAACTTCGACTGATGACATCTGGTTAACGGTGGTCGATGACGGTCGGCGGTGGTCGACGGCAGAAGATGACAGTCGGTGGCGATCGACGGAGGTCAGCGGTGATCGGTGGTGACCAACGGTTGTCTACGATGGCAGGGATGGTGTTGGACTTAAGCTTCTTCTCAAAGCCTCAAGTTCTCTCTCAAGTCTCCCCCTCTCATGTGAGGGGTGAGACTCTATTTGTAGTGTTATGGGTGCAATTAATGCAGGAATATGAACCATTTTGATCGGAAGGTCCAGAAAGCTTTCCTCAATCACATGACGTTTGATGGACATTTGAGTGTCTTAACGATGTCAGAATTGAGCAATCTTAAGCTCGTTGGATTCGTCTTGTCAGGACGCTCGATTCAAGTATATACTCGCTGAATTTGACATTCGTTTGATCTTCCAAATGTGTCCGAAAATTTTCCAAAAATGATTTAATCACTTGATCTGGGCTTTATTTGACTCGGATTGGACTAATTTTGATATCATTAGGTCCGTCTCATCAAATTGGTTAGTTTGACTATAAGTTCGCTGAAATCAGAGCTATGGATGACTCTTAATTTAAGTTTGAATGTATTCTTATTCAAGATATTGTCTCGAGATTCGTATCGGACGATGAAAATATGTTGATGGCGTATCAATGTTTATGGAAGCTTTGAAAGTCTTATCAAGTTTAACATAAATATTAGTGTTCAACAAAATCTAATCAAATGATAAATTTAATAAATTGCATTATTCTTTAAAATATGTTACCTGTTTCTAGGCAAAAAAAAAAACAAAAAACAAAAAGCCAAAAAAACATTCCAATTAGAAAATCCAAAAAAAAAAAAA
>NEWO01000002.1:9618367-9644984 GCA_003013225.1 Phalaenopsis aphrodite | reverse complement strand
GCTGCAACAACATCCATAGGCCATAAAAGTTGGAGTTGGAGCTGCAGGAGTTGTATGTCATGTATTGGTCAAGTAGGTTATAATAGTGAGCTGCAATAGTCTAATGGTGAGTTGTGATCCAAAACTCATGCAACTCTAACTCTAGAATAATGTTCAGTTGGGAGTTGCATGAGTTGTGACCCACACAAACCATACTTGATCACATATACCATAGTGGTGAGTTGTAATAACATTTGTAAGCCATAAAAGTCAGAGTCGGGAGCTGCATAAGCTAAGTACCTTGTAGATCGTAGTTGGTTAGATAAATCATAATGATGAATTGCAACAAACGCCATTAGCTATAGAGGACGGAGTAGGAAGTTGCGTGGGTTGTAAGTCACGTAGGTCATAGTTGGTCATGTAGACCGTATTAGTGAGTTGAAATATCTTTCATAGGCCACAGAGGTTGGAGTTGGGAGCTGCAATAAAATATGTTGACCACAGGCCCGAGCTAGAAGTTGCATGAGTTATCGACCACGTCGGTCGTAGTTGGTTACATAGGTTGTAGCGGAGAGCCAGATGAATAGAACTTTAGGAGTCCAGAAGAAGTCATCGTATCCTAGGTATGGCAAGTATAAGCAGTTGGCGTTGGGAGTTATTGCCGGATCTTCAATATGACGTTAAGTGTTACCACGTATCGGGGGTAAGTTTTAGATTGGATTCAAGGCGTGTCGTACACCTTTAACTATAAAAGATGAGCCTCAAATCTCTTTAGGCAAATAAAAAATAAGTAAAATAATTTAAAAATTATTTAACTCAAAAGCTTCTAAAAATTGTCACTTATATGTTTTCAGCAATAATAATAATAATAATAATAATAATAATAATAATAATAATAATAATAATAATAATAATAATTACAAATCCTTATTAACTCTCCACTATACTTCATAATACCACCTTTGCGGTTCGGCGTGTCGCTGAAATATTTTGCAAATTCTTATATTCCACTTATCAAACAAACAAACATTAAGGCTTGGTTTAACGAAATCAACAACATAAAAATAACTTCCTAAAATTAAAAATCTTATATTCTAAGTTCTTACATATCAAAATAAATAATTGAGTCAAGTTCTTTAATGAATATTCTCTTTGACTTTTTAATAGAGAAGTAATCTATATTAATTTAATAACTGACTCAACAACTCTAACCTATGAAAGCTTTGAATGCATAAGAATTACATAACCTTAACAATAACAAATTGTGATTAAAGTAAACACCTATGAGAGTCATTTGAAGTATATTTTATTATTTAGCATAAATCAAGATGATTCAATTGACAATGAAAGCACAACTATCATTGACTCTTCACACCCTTAAGGTGCATATCTATTTACTCTAAATGCTAAATAGAACAATTAACATTAAGATATATGTTCAAAAATATCAACCCAACAAATTCATCTTGACATCCACAAAAATTATAAGAACTCTCTTAATCATCTTGAGAGCTAACACATGCTTTAAACTTTAAAACTTCTAACAAGATTTAAGAAAATGCATCTTAAATCACTAACAGCAGTTAAAGATTTCAGTTTATACTTAGTACTTGATAAACTGTAACATCAATTTTAACAAGTTTAAAAAGTGATGTATGACAAAGGATCTACTTAGATAATCAAAAGAGATTTCAATGGGATCAGGTTTTGACCCCCTTAGGTAAATAACACGATAATTAATTATAGATACGCTAGAATTCTAATAAAAGCAAGAGATTAAACGAAAATACCAATGAAAAGTTATTGTAAGAACTCAATAAAAAAAAAAGTGACTTCAAGAGTGAGTCGAACGGCTCTACTGTCCAAGTATTCTTGATCGACCTTGGCAATTTGGAGTTCTAATTTTAACTTTAGACATCCTATAATAATTATCAAGTCATAATGGCTCAAATTAGTTCGTTTTCAACGAATTGTTGATCATATTTCAAGCTCTCCAAAATATTATCAATATCTAATATGTGTCCACAATTCTCAACAAAACTTACTCCCTCCCTCACCATATAATTGTAATCTACTTATCATGAAAGCCCCCTTTTATCTTATATTATTTTGTATTATTTTCTCAAATAAATGTTCACTAAAAATACAAAAATGCATGAAATAAAATTTGACAAAGAATGGGTGAGCCATGCATTGCACTAACTTTAAAGCTTCCGCTTCGACTCATCTAAAATCTACAATAAATCCAGCGCCGGCTCCGGCCGGTCAAACTTCATTACCGCACAAGAACAAGGAAATTATCTCCTGTGCGGCCCCACCGCACGATATCCTCTACCCGCCATTTGGCCCGACCTCATTCCCCCCACCCTGTCTTCAAAACCCCTTCTCCCTCCCCGCCCTCCGCTCCCCCCCACAATTCCACCAATCCCCCCTCCAGCTACGGCGGCGTAATGCCAATAGTGGTTGAGAACAGTCTCCACAACCCTAAATTCGACTCCGATATCGTTTCCCCTTTGTCTAGTGCGTACGGATGCTCGTCTTCCGGCCCTTCTTCAGCCTCCATGCCGCCGCTCCTGTCCTGCAACGACCCCAGCGATGCCATCCGGCGCCTCATCGGATCCAATGGATCGCTCGCGATCTCCGATCTGCGGGCGATACAGCGGCTGGGAAGCGGTGACATCGGAAGCGTCTATCTCGCCGAGATCAAAGCGTGCGGTGGCGGGGGAGGCAGAGTTTTCGTGGCTGCTAAGGTTATGGATAAGGAGGAGCTCGATGGGAGGAACAAGAGTGCGAGGGCTAAGACGGAAAGAGAGATTCTCGAGATGCTTGATCATCCGTTTCTGCCGAAGTTGTACGGATGCGCTGAGAACGAGAAGCTCAGTTGTCTTCTAACTGAATTCTGTCCCGGCGGCGATCTTCATCTTCTCCGGCAGCGGCAGCCGGGGAAGAGGTTCGACGAAAAGGCAGTCAGGTTTGTGCATTTTTCTTTTTCTTTTTTTTGTTTTTTTTCTTTCCATTTTTTATTTTTTTAGATGAGTAATTGCGAACGTTTAATTTGAAAATATTTGTCAATTTATTTCTAGAAAAAAAGATTCACTTGAACCGATCCCTGAATGAATACTTAAATGTTGTTTTATTATTATACAATTGGTTCAAAGATAGGGGCAATTACGTACTCTAGTGATCACCTGAAACTTGCTACTTATAAGCTGATGCACGCTAGAAGATTAACGTAGATAAAATAATAAATTATCAACTTAACGTTACACGAGAGTTTAACGTATAAACAAATGAAAAGAGAGACCATAAATTTTTATGTGAAAAACTCGAAAAGTAAAAAAACCCCAGGTCCACAGAGCCTGTCCCAGTTGTAAAAATTCATTATAAGTTGATTACAGAGACTCAGTATCCCACAAACGGGAGATTGTTACAAAGTCTTTTAAATTATAACGTCGACATACGAATGAATTTGTTATTAGGAACCGACGATGGCTAATGACGATTGGCGATGACCGACAGGTGGTAGTTGGCGGCGGTCGATGACGGTCGGTGGTCGCCGATGGTGATAGGCGTTTCCCGACGACGGATAATGTAGTCGACAGTTGTCGACGACTACAAGAGTGGTGTTAGGCTTATTATTCTCAAAGATTCAAGCTCTTATTAAAGCCTCAAGCTCTTCTCCTCCCAATCCTTCTTTGTAAAGAAGATTTTTGCAGACTATTGTCTTATCGGTTTCTTTGAGAGAAAATCTAACGTTTAGTGCTTAAACATCACACGATCATCAGTGTCACTATAAAACCTGCACAACCGTTTTAAAATTATTAGTTTTAACATCAAACTGCGACACCTAAAAAAATTATCAGTGCTTAAACATCACACGATCATTACTCGACAAAAAAAACTGAGCAACATAAACTTCGAACGCCTTTATGATTTCAATTAACTTAGGTGCTGGTGGAAATGCTAGGTCAACTCTTAAGACTACCTCATGAACAACAGTATACATAGAAGGAGGACAATACGCTCGGTCGGCTAAAGCTGACAATTTCAATACCCATGTCGTTCGAGAAGTAATACTTCTATCTTAACAAATTCAACTCGCTCTCCATCAGAATTGAAATTGCATCCTCCGAGTTCTAGCCCTTCCTTTGGTTCTCAGCGGAACGAAGTTCTCCAATTATCATTTTCTTAATATAAAAGTTATCGTTATTCGTCTGCTACATATAATAGGGATGACTTTTATTTTCGCCGCAACACGAAAAAATATCTCGTTGCTCTTCTACTGCGTAGAACATAGACGACTTTCCTCTTGGTCTCAACATGAAAAAGATTTCATTGCTCATTTGCTATGCAGGATGAAGACAATTTTCTTTTAAAAAAGACTACTCAATTTATAGGTTTAAGATGAAACTTAACATTAAAATTAATCTTTAAAAAAACGGAAGAAAACTGAAGTTCTTTTAAAATTCCCACTTTTTAGCATTCAGAATTCCCTCCTTATAAATAAAAAAGTGGTTGCTGTTAAAAGAAATTGTTCAGATTCTATCTGGCTTCCAGCCTGCTCAAATACCAGCGAAAATCTGCTTAAATTATGGCAAAATTGTGGTCTAGATTCCATAGCCGGTCCAACTGCCATGATTCGAATGTCCTGTGCCGATTCAAAATCTGCTGGTTCATCTGCTCTTGCGGTTCAAATTCGTGCGCCGGTCCAGCTCCAGCGGGGCCGCCGGTTCAGGACATGCTGTTCAGTCTCTAGGCCGGGCCTATCGAAGTACGGCGCGTGTCCCGGGGCGGGCTCAATAGCCCGCCCAATGGTGCACCAGTGTCAGTGCGGGAGGTCGGGCCAAATTTCCGCTCGGCCAACGACCCAACAAAAAAAAAGGGAATAAATATGTATAAGCAGAAAACAACCTCCCCTCACCCGCATGAAACAAAAGAAAGTTACGTCTATATTATAATTATATAAATTTTAATACTAAATTTATATATATATATAGTGAATGATAAAATGTAAAGTGTTTTGAATCTTGATATTTTCGAGCAATAAGGTTGTTCGGCCTGAAAATAGGGAGTACCTAATACTACTTCAACAAATCTTCATTATCCGGCAGAAACTTGAGACATGACATGGATCCTAAGACAACTTTTTGACAAAAAAATATTCAAATTTCTATAAAAAGTCATATGGAGCTCCCATTTCAGCAAACTTAGAGACAAAATGACTGATTCGATCAGAAGAACCCGATATTACCAAAATTGGCCTAATCTGAACCAAATCATGCTATGAAATCGCTTTTAGAAGTTTTCTGAACACATTTGAACTGTTAAACTAATGTAAATTTTGAGGAGTTGATAATCAAGTCTAGCGTCTTGATAAGACGAATCCAACGAGCCCAAGATCACTCAACTCTGACATTATTAAAACACTCGAATGTTCATCAAATATCTCCCAACCAATTCTTATGTATTTAGATATCAATATCTTATCTTTATTTTTATTTATTTTTTAAATCTTTCATATCGTATAAATATACCACTATTTTAACTTTAACAAAAATACATATTTTCATACATAGAACTTATATATATGTAAAAATATGAAGTCTGTGTACGTAAGCTTTGATGGTGGTATATATGTAAATCTTCCTATAATTAAAAATAATATATACATTTTAGAAAATGCCTAATATCTAAAGCTCAGGTTAAACCAAAATCGTAAAAGCCGGCTATTGATTAATATCGGGTTGAAATAATTATTTATCAATTATATCCCGTCTATAAATCATTATAAATAATATTGGATCAACATAATAATTCGTGACGAATAAAAAAAATATGCCATTAAATTTTTTTTAAATAACTTGATACACTTATTATATATATAATTTTTTAAAAAAGGTAAAATGCAGTAATCATCAAGCTGGCTTTCGTGTATTTACATTATGCTAGACGAAATATGAGTTGATTTGTAAGAAAAAGTCAATTTATTATTATTATTATTATTATTAGCTTGGGTAATTACATACATAGTGCATAATTATTGTATATTTATATATGTCATGCCTAAACTTTTATATTTATATACATAGATTCAAATTTTTAATATCATTTAAAAAAACAATTTACATATTTTCATGTATTATTTTGAAGCACCCAACATAATATTTGAAGGGAATAATGACCAAAGAAATTAAATCTCTCCAAAATTATAGTGAAATTAATTAATTAAATATTTTAAAATTATGTTTAGAAAATTGTCCCAAAATGCGGAAAATATTTGTGTACATAAGATGTACGCAGCGCTGCGTACGTCAGGGGTTATTCAGGGGTACAGGGGGGTTATATCCGGGTTATGCCGCCCATGTAACCTCCGTGTAACTCCTTTGTAACCTCCGTGTAACTTATTTGTACTCATGAAACTACAAAAGTGTGGAACTCATTTGTAAATTACAGGTAGTTTACAAATAGGTTACATGAGGTTTACAGATGAGTATAACCACGATATAACCCTTTTGTACCCCTGAATAATCCCTGACTGCGTATGTCTCATGTACGCAAATATTTTCCCCAAAATGCGAAGATATTATGGTTAAAATTGTCAAATTTGTTTTAATTTATTTCAATATTTTATTTTTATATCATAATCGTATAGATTCCTACGACGAAACGTGCAGGTTCTACGCAGCAGAGCTAGTGGTCGCCCTAGAGTACCTTCACGTGCTGGGCGTCATCTACCGCGACCTAAAACCAGAAAACGTCCTCGTCCGATCAGACGGCCACATAATGCTCACCGACTTCGACCTCTCCCTCAAAAGCGAATACGGCTGCTCCCCCACCGCCCAATTCGTTCGCGGCCCTCGCTCCTCCTCCTCCTCCCCCTCCCCCGCCTCCACATCCAATAGCCGGAGCAGGAACTGCAACTTCCGCAACTGCATCGTTCCCGGCGTCTCCTGCTTCAACTCCAAGCACGCCTCTCGTAAGAAAACAGGCCCCCGCAATGCCGGGCTGGAGTTCGTGGCCGAGCCCGTCGATCTCCGCTCCATGTCGTTCGTCGGAACGCACGAGTATTTGGCGCCGGAGATCGTGGCGGGAGAAGGGCACGGGAGCGCGGTGGATTGGTGGACGCTGGGGGTGTTTATCTACGAGCTGCTTTTTGGGGGAACGCCGTTCAAGGGAATGAATGAAGATAGAACGCTGGCGAATATTCTGGCGCGGGGGCTGGAGTTTCCAAAGGAGCCGGCGGTTTCGGCGGCGGCGCGGGAGCTTATAGCTGGCCTTTTGGTAAAGGATCCGGCGAAGAGGATTGGGTCTGTGACGGGAGCGGCGGCTGTGAAGCGCCATTCCTTTTTCAGTGGCGTGAATTGGGCGCTGCTGCGATGTGAGGTGCCTCCGCACGTGCCGCCGAAGTTCTCTGTTGATGCCGGGAGTAGTGGGGAGTTGTCGGATGATAGCAGCTCTGAGCGGCCGGTGGAGTATTATTAATCAATAGAATTTAAAAATTTACATTTCAACCATCCAAAATTTTTAAAATTTTGATTTGTTTTTTGCCTGGTTGAAATGTAAATTTTGAAGTTTGGATTATCACTCTATTATATTTAAAGTTTAGATGATTGATATGTAAAAATTCCTTGATATTTATGTGTATAACCTACACCTCTATCCATCTCTCCAAGTTTTCGATTGGAATTATTGCAATTTTGTGTGAAATCAACTGTGCAGCTGTTAAAAAGAAAAAATTCATTCCATACGAACAGATGCATGTGCTGTCTGATCTCCACCGTAGATTAGAGTTTTTTTTTTTAAATGGGGTCCATCGAAATACAATTTTGCTCTGATTGACGGTTGAGATCATGCGCTGTCTGTATGGAATAATTTTTTGTTAAAAAGAGAATTTTTTTTTTGAGTGCTTTTACTAAGCCCTATATGTCATATGTATTGGGTGGTTATTTATAAGATTAAGGTGCATTTGATTTAATCTCATATAAGATTAAAAAATTTTTAGATTATTAAAGATATTTAAAAGATAATATTTTATATTTTATATCAAGTGATTTTTTATTATTTTTCTTCTAATTGCTCATTCTTTTTATCATTTCATTATAACAATAATTTGAATTAATAATTTTTTTCTTATTGATAATAATAAGTCGGTTCAAACTTATAAAAATAAACTTGAATTCAATCGATCAATCAATTAAGTTCAAAATCAAGAAAGTGTAGCTTGAGCTCTACTCAAATTTTTAAGGATCAGGAATTCCTTTGCAATTGAGCTTTCTAAACCTTAAGGGAATGTTTGGTTGAAAGTAGGATTTACTTTAAATATGATTAATTCAATCATGTAAATTATTTGGTATGTTAATAAATAAATTCTTATAAACTTGGTATGTTAATAAATAAATTATTATAAATTCGGAGAAATTGTTTGAAAGCTTTAAAAGAATTTAATAGTATTTATTGAACAACCATATATAAATATTAGATAAAAAAATATAAATGAGCATTATAGGCCTTAAAATAAATGTAAAAGAATTTACATTAATTAATAATAAATTATATAAATGAATAGTTATTTTTAAACTAATTTATTAATCAATAGTTTAACATTAATCAATTATAAATTATATAATTTAGAAAATATTTAGAATTTTATTTTATAATTTAAAATTATAACTATATTTTTATTTATTATTTAATTATTTTATAATTACAAATAAATTTATCAAATTATAATTAATTCGGTAATATATAAATAACTTATTAATTATTAATCAATTGAAATTATAAAATTAAGTTAAGCAAAATGAAATTAAAACCACAATTCTATCTCGCTGCCCAAATCCCTCTCCGACATCCTCCCCAAAACCCTCGCTTTTGTCACTCCCCCACCATCGGTTTTGCCTAAAACCATCTCCTTCGCGAAGGAACCTTCACGATACAGTCGCCATTATAGCTAGCTATAAAAGGAAACGAGTGGATCGCGGCTTACAGAGAACACCGAAACACCCACCTTTCTCGTCCTTTCTCTCCGCCCCCCACCGGACTTTATTTAATCTGAAGCCAGGTAATCAATCCTGTTCGCGCCATTCTTCCATTTGGTTCGTCCCGGCTTTACTAAATCTGCTGATTCACAAGATTTAGCTTTAATTCTGTATAAATCCTGCTTAAAACCGGCTACCAAACAGCCCCTAAAACTTGCTTGGTTCACTCGAAATCAGTGTTTAGCTTTTGGCTGAAATCTCCTTCCGCCGCTCTGCTCGTCAGCCTTAGCGCTTCTCCTTCCTCTGACTGTCCGCAGCTCTCCATTTTTCAAGCCTCCTTTCATTTGCTATTCCGTTCACTCCTTCGCCTGCACATCTACCTGGCCGGTGATCGTAGCGTCGCACCGTAGCAGGTAACCTTCAGACCATAATTATAGTCCCAGGGAGCAGCTTGCAGCAGCAGGTATGTTATGGTTAGGGGTTCATATTCATCTAGCTCTGGTCTATGATTTCTTGGATACATGAGTTGTGATGATACTATTAGGTTTATGCTTGTTGTTTATCCCTGTCTATTGTCCACCGTTTTGTTTTTAATCACATTTTGCTTACATTTTTTTTGTTTTTCTTCAGTAGTTTTTTTTATATTATAGAGCCTTATAGTTTATAGATGTTTACATTGCCATAAATCATTGACAAAAGTGGGACTTTATATGTTTAGATGGTTCAGACATTAAGTTATATTAATTATGGATGTAAATTTTAGTATGAGATTGATTATTGATTCTCTGAGTAGCTTCAATTTGATTATGAATTTGCTCATGAACAAGAAATAGCTTGTTTGGTATTAATTGATGTTCACCTGAAATCCCTCTTCGGTGTAGCTACCCCAAATCACTTTCCATCATCTTTGTGCCCTTCTTTTGAATACTCCCTGTTGGATGACCTGTGCTCCCCATTTTTGACAATCTAACGGTAAAACTTCTGTTCCTAGTTTTTTTTTTTTCTTTTAGCTCGTTGGTAGAGAGCTGCAATTTTTTATTGGATCAAACTATGTTCTGTTCTTGGCAATGAATGTGTGATGCGTGGCTCCTTTATGAATTTTTGGAAGGTTACTTATTCTAGTTGTATCCATTTTCCTTGTACAGGTATTAAATTATATTGAGATTAATTCAGTGTTTGTTGGATATTTCTTGTTCTGCTTCTGGAGCAATCATGGATGGTATGTTGGCATCTTTTTCTTTCTGTCACATTATTTTTGTGGAGTCTGAATAAACTAAAAATCATTTTTTTTTTCTTATTATCTTGTTTTATAACCTTGTGCATTGAACTTTAAGTTAAAAAAAAGGGGAAAAAGTTGGGAAGGGGAAGGGGGACTTATCAAGCTCTAAAGATAGGTTTTTAGTAGATTTTTTCATTGTTTTGATCCTGGAGAATTTATTAGTTAAAGTTTTTTAGTAAGAAAAAATGACTTTTAAGTTGTTCACTTGTTGGAAATATTGTACTTTGCAGTGATATATCAAACTTTCATGTGATTTATTTGCAGTTGGTTTCTCAGTGCTTTAATTTCCTACCAGGCTCTCTTTCTGAGTTCTTTCATTTATTTTGGTGCTTTAGTTGATTCACAGCCCACCATGGAGGAGACAATATTGGTTGGTGATGACCTTATGCTAGGTCCACCATCACCCCGCATCCCTCCAGAGATAGCATCACATGTTCTTGAAGGTGTTAATTTGTGTGATGGAATTTTGAGGAATCTTTTTTTGTGTAAGTATTTTTTTTATCAATCTTCATCAGGTTTTATTTATTATTAACATTTTTTTTGAAGAATTGATTTACTTGGATGATGATCCAGGTCTGCAAATTAATGACATTGAGCCCTTTTGTCAGGATGAGATTATTTTATATCGTCAGTGTGCTGAGAATAGGGTCAGAATTGTCACAAAAAAAATATATTTCTTCTTCAAGTTTTGTTAGTGTTTTTCACTATGTTTCTAGATCTTTCTTAAGTCAGTTTTATGTTGTGTTTGACATTAGTAAATTTGCTGGTAGGACAAGCAACTGAGACAACGGCTCCAAGTGAGTGAACATAAATTGGGTTTAGTCATGCCTTTGGAACAAGCTAAGGAAAGAGAAGCTCAACTTTTAGCTGAGATCACGTCCCTGGAGAGGTAAATTGAGCACTTTTTGTAATTATGCTAACTAAATTCGTGCCATGGTAGGAAAATAAGACTTGGTAAACATGGTAAACATTGCAGTTATGAATTTATGAATTGTTTATGCGCAAAACACATACATGTATCTCATTTTTTGGTATGGAAGATTAATTTGACGTGATTTTTTTTATGATTTACTGAACTTAATGGTAAAATAATAGAAATGTTTGATATAATTTACCCTTATTTTTAAGATTACATGTCTATTTTATGATTTAAAGTTAATCAATTAGAAGAAGTTAATTTAATACTGTGCTGTTTTGGATATACAATTTGTCTATTTTGTTTAAGATACAAAATGAAAGAAAATGGGACCATAATATTTTTAGGATTTGAATTGGATACTTTATGGTAGTCTCTAAACTATTTAGTAACTGGAATTGGAGTTGGAAGCCAACATGTGTTGGAATAGTTCTTTCCTATTTTCTAATTCAAATCCTCAGCAACATTTTAGCTGCAAAATTACTGTAAATTAACTAAGAATTTAAGAATTTATCTTTAAAAAAATTCTGCTTATGTTAAGATGAACTTTATGTAGTTTACTTCTAGTGCACGGTTTAGTATATATTAATTTGCAGGCGCATGATTCTTGCGAGTGGAATAGAAGGCATTGAAGGATTTAGACAACGATGGAGTTTGCATGGGCGCCTTGAGGATACCAGGTACTTTATGTTCAAGTTTCTTATTGACAATAAATTTTCGATTGCAGCTACTTTCTGAATGGTATTGGCTATCATGAACTTCTAACTTATGTTACTTATTGCATTGATCTGGTATATCATAAATCACTCTTCCAATTTTCTTTTAGCTTTTTGTTTTCAATTATAGTATTGCTTCTCTTATATAACACTCATGTATCGTCACTCTGATTGTCTGATCTTATTTAAGTTTGTTACAAGTTTGTGACTGTAGATTCTTGCACTAATAAAGTTTTTTTTTCTCTTTATTTATTATATTAATGCATGTTTAAGCATTTTCCTGTTTGATTAAGGGGCCATTTGGTTTTAGTGAATTTATGGTGTGCAGTAATTTTTTGCGGGAATTTGAGAAAATTATATGTTTGGTATGAAGAATTATAAATAGAATGTAAAATATGAATTAATTTGAAGTTTACACCATTAAAGTATAAAATACTATTGGCAATCCGCCGACCCCGCTCCCTGTCGTCGCCGCTGGCCGCTTGACTACTGCCGGCCCGTTGTCGCCACTGTCGGCTTCTCCCCCTCATTGTTGTTGCCGCCTGCTGCCTGCCCTCTCCGCTTTTGCCGCCGACCGCTTGTTGATTGCCGCCAACCACTGGTCGTCTGCCGCCGCCTCCTGCCACTAGCTGCTCACCAAGCCGCCTCTACCAGCAGTCTACCGGCCCCCCTATCTCCAGACAAAAAAACATATTGTTTTCAATTTACTTTAAACCAAACAAAATATAAATTCATACATTTATTTTACAGTGAACCAAAGAATCTTAAAATACTTCAAATACATTGTAATCACATTATTCTGTAAACTTTTTACATTGCATTTCATTTTCAACAAACCAAACAACCCCTAAGCATCTTCTTTATGGTTTCAAACATTTTTCACACTTTTATTGAGCCATAAATTACTTCTGAAAGTTTAACGACACTGTTGGAAAAAGGTTTGTGAGTTTGGATGTGAAAGACATGTTAAAGGGTGTGTGCTACTTGTGCAAGTTGTGCTATCTAAGTTCAACATATTGTTGAGCTCTTTTTCTTCACAGCAGTTTCCATCCCTTTTATATTGGCAGCTACACTCTCCTAGATTCCGAAAATAGCCATAATTGATATGTGATTCAAAATTTAGCTAGATGGAGCTCTACCTCTCCTAATCCTGGTCCTAATCTAAGATATCAGTTATATTATAGGGCTTTATGTGAACTTTTGTTTAAGTTAACTATAGATAGTATTACAAAGGGATTGGGTAGATGGAGGATATGGTATGATTACTTTTGTTCAAGAGATGATTAACGTTAGGAAGCATGCATGAGGAACACTTTGATAAATAAAGTGGAATAGCTAATAAACTTATGCAAGTAAATCCCATGCACTTTTAAAAGGATTTTCCTGCATGCACTTGAATCCTTCATACTTGCAATTCTCCTCTTGGGTGGTTGGAGCAGCAAGATAATGAATCGATTAGACTCTTTGACGTGGGGCGGGGCTTGGGACTTGGCTGAACCGGCCAATAGATTCAACAGGGAAGTGCCTCATCACGACAGGAGGCTGGATGGCCCGTCTCTTGCTCCAACGAGGTGGGAAAGATTTCCCAAATGCCTCCCTTGCCTTTTCTGTTTACCACTACCTCCTCCTTCCTTGCCGATTCCGTTTGTTGGCGAAGGGGAGAAGCCCTCACTTCCTATTATATCTCCTAGCTATTATATATTTGTTGTTTTGGCTTGCGTAGGGTTAGTTCTTGGTTATCTCTGATTTCAGAATTCTTCCTATTGGTGTTTCTATCTTCTTAGGGTTGTATCTGACGACGAGAAGGTGTTTCGGATGTAACTCATTCGAGGTCATGACTATCCCCACTTGTTCCCTCCTCCCCATTGCCTTGCCTCCTTCCGACAGCCTTCCCTGCTGTCACACCTCATACCAGCACGCTTCCCTGCTGCAGCCCTCCTTTCCAACACATTCCCTGCTGCAGCCCTCCTTCCCAGCAGCCTTCCCTGCTGCTGCACCCCCTCCCAGCAGTCTTTCCTACTGTCAAACCTCCTCCCAGCAGCATTCCCCTGCTGTCAAACCTCCTCCCAACAGCCCTCCCGACCACCACACCCCCTTCCTGCCGCCAGCCTTTCCTGCTCATCCCTTGCTGTCACTCTTCCTCCCAGCAGCCTCTGTAGTGCTGCCATAGCCTCTCTTTCATCCCCCAACCTTCTGTTCAGTTGTAATTTCTGTTCAGTTGTAATTCATCACCTTCACCCTCGTCCTGGGGCCCTGTTTGTGTTTGTGTTTGTGTTTGTGTCAATTTATTTCCAGTTTTATGAACACTTGTTATGTTCTTTCTGGATTCCAGCAATAGTAAATCACTTTTGCTCCTTTTTTAAGGTTACTCTGATATCATTTGGTATTAGAGTTAGTCTAGCTCTAGTCCTATCATAGAGCAACATCCGCCCTTACCGCTCTACCAAAATATATTTCTTTTCTCTTTTCATCAACTACCCCTTCTAAACCCAAAACCTAATCATACGACTATGGAGGTACATATCGAACCCTAATCAGGAGGAGTACAACGGGAGATCCGTCGTCTGCAACAGAGATTGATAGAAATGGATGATGGAACCCTGGGGGAGAATAACCTCGATCGCAATCTAGAAAGTCGAAGGTGAGATAGAGATGAATATCTGAATCCGTTCCACAAGGTGAACCTCAACAACGAGGAATACCAAACATGCCGCTTCAAAATTCAATATCTGAGGCCAAGAGAAGAGCCCACTTATGGCGGACATTGTGACTTCGACATCAAAATAAATCTAGGGTGAAACTCTCCACCCCAATTTCCTTTCGATCGGGAATTTCTCCTTATGTATCTAGGGTGAAACTTTCTCCTGCGGTTATAGGCATATCCCACTCCTGATTCCCTCCTTCCTCCATCATACTCTTTCGTGTCCCTTCATCTCTTCTCCAATTTTTAGCCTATTCTCTTCCATCGGAAGTCTCCACTCTCTCTCCTCTTGGATTCTTAGGGGGACGCTCTTGTAGGTAGATGTTGTCTTCTTCGGTATCTTCTTGCTCGATCTCCTTCCCTTTTCACCTGACCAATGTATTACCCGATCAACCTTTGGTTAGGGTTTGCAGCTGGAGTGGTCGGCATGACCCTATATTGCATCTCCATGATTTTTTCATCATCTCTCGCATTTCTCCCATGTCTTCAAATCTACCATTCATTCAACTTTCAATAGAAGAAAATTTGTTCTCATGGTCGCGAACCTTTCTTCCATTCCCGATCTGTTTTGCTCTACCTCATTCTAGCACACCAAATTTTTTTGCTTCCATCCAACCAAGATCTATGCTTTGATACCAATTTGATAACTTCGACACCAAAATCAACGAACTAACCACACGAAACAATGATAAATAGGTGAAAGAAATACAAACAAGGGCTGCTCTTACAAAATCAAAGGAAAACACACAAGATACAAGGTTGATCTACTTTCAAGAAGTGATTGACTCTCCCATAACTTAGATGTTGCTAGTAACTCCACAAGAAGAAATGAAAACAACAATCACACAAAAACATGCATAAAGAAAGTAAACCTTAGGTTCTCCCTTTAATAGAAGCCCCTCCCAGCATTTCAAAAACTTTTCCTTATATTTTCCCTCCAAACTCCCTTAATGTTTCCTCCTTACATAGGTGATTATGGCCTTAGTGGACCCCACCCTTCCCTTTCCTTCTTCTGCGGCTCTCCCAGTTCGCCTTGCTTCTTTCTGTCGCCAAGACCGGCCTGTCTGTGGGCTGGTTACGCTACCTTCAGCCGGTCCAGGGAGTACCGGCTTCTGTATAGGCGTAACATTACTCTCCTCTCAAAAAGGCACAATGTCCTCAAGGTGGAATGATGGAAACCGTTTGTGTATCACCTTGTAAGGCTCTAATGTTACTTCATAATCTGGTAGCCACTTCCATTTAACTAGGAACTCCTTTGCTCCGCCTACTCCTCGGCGCACTCCCTTGATCTCTAATGGCTCCAAAATCAACTCCAGGTCTTTTGTCAGCGTCGGTAGTAGTGTAGGTGAGGGTCTATGATCTCTATTCGCACGTCTCAGCTGTGACGCATGGAAGACTGAGTGCAGTGCGAATGATGGTGGTAACCTCAAACGATAAGCCACTTCCCCGATGCGTGCTTTCACCTCATACGGTCTATAGTATCGTAGTGAAAGTTCCTCCTTCTGATAAATATCTCCTGTCGGTATGGTATTGGCTTCAAGCAGACATGTCCTTTGGTTTAAACTGCAACTCTCTTCTATGTTCATCTACTTTCCTTTTCATGATTTGTTGAGTCCTTAATAAATGCCCCTTGAGATCTGCTAGTTTCACGTCCATCTCTTCCAAGTATTGATCGACGTTATATACTGGTGTGGCGCCATGCCCATAATGTACCAAGTGAGGTGGATCTCACCCATATAATATCTTGAAAGGGGTAGTCTGTGATGCGGTGTGGTACAACGTGCTATACCAATATTTGGCCCATGCAATCCGCTTGACCTATAACTTCGGTTTATCAGATACAAAACAACACAGTTATGCCTCCACTCTCCTGCTGACCACCTCCGTATGTCCATTAGTTTGGGCATGATATGCAATGTTCCTCTTGAGGACTGTTGCTTGCACCTGAAGTGACTGAGGAACACTTTGTTTCTATCTAAAACAATCGATTTCGGTACTCCATGCAAACTGACCATTTCCTTGATAAATATCGCTGCGACTGAGATCGTTGTGTAGAGATGTTGTAAGGGAATGAAATGTACATACTTACTCAGGGGATCCACGACCAGCATGATCATTCTGAATTCTTTTGACCGTGGCAATTCCTTGATGAAATCTATCATCACTTCTTCCCAAACCTTCCCCTGTAATGCTAATGTTTGTGGTAAACCTCCTGGTGTCGTGAAGCACTTGTGTCGCTGATATACGTCGCATTTTGCCACCATATCCTCGATGTCTCTGTGCATCCCAAGCCAATAAAGTTTGTCACTAGATGACTGTAGGTTCGCACTATCATGAAACTCTTGCAATAATCTAGGATTGTACTCCGACCACTTGGGTAGCACAAATTGCCCCTATTGGAGCAACTATTGTTCCTTTAATACATATTCTGGTTGACTTTTCAGATCTTGTTGTAACTCGACCCTTATCTTTCTCAACTCCTCATTCCTTTTTCTTTCTTATCTCGAGGCTTCTCAATCTAGGACCAAGGGGCCCGATAGAGCCGTCAATTGGGGCTCCTCCCCTTTCTCGACAGTGCATAAACTGCCCTGTTCTCTCATCTTGGTCGATACTGAATCTTGAAATCATATCTCAGTAGCTTGTATAACTATCTCCGATGCTCCTCAGTCACCATTCGTTGCTCCAACATATATTTTAAGCTCCTCTAATATGTTCTGACTAAAAAATGTTGTTCCAACAGGTAGGCCCGCCACTTCTGAATGACTAAGACAATTGTCTTTAATTTCCGTTCATATATTGAATTTAGCCATGCCCCGACCTTAAGAATCTATCTGAAGTAGGCAATCGACCACTAATCCTGCTTGAGCACTGCTCCCAATCTAGACCCTGACGCATCTGTCTCTACTGCAAATGATTTACTGAAATCTGGAAGTGTTAATACCGACACGCTAGTCATGACCCTCTTCAGGTTTTCAATTGCCTGTGTTGTTGCTTTCCCCTTAATTGAAATTGTTTTTCTTCAACTGTTCCGTCAATGTTCATGCTATCGTGTTATATCCTGTCATGAATTTCCGGTAATAGCCTGTGAGCCCCAAGAATCCTCTCAACTCTTTCAGATTATTTGGTGTGGGTCAATCAACCATAGCCTCAATCTTGGACTGATTCACTGTTACCTCTATTCTGGTCACCACATGTTCTAGGGAATTCACTTGTAAGTGTGTAAAAGAACATTTCTTCAAGTTATCATACAACTTGTGCTCAGTTAATGTCTCCAATGTTGTCCTCAGGTGCTTCACATGTTCAGTCTTTGTACGACTGTAGATCAAAATATCATTAATGAAAACCAGGACAATTTTTTAGAGATAAGTTTGAGACTTCCTATTCATGAGGGATTGAAATATCATCGGGGCGCTGGTGAGGCCAAACAACATCACTAAAAACTTATAATGTCATTATATGTCATAAATTGTGTTTTGTGCACATCCATTAGATTTATCTTAATCTGGTGGTGCCCTGACTTAAGATCAATTTTTGAGAAAATGACTGCCCCATAAGCTCATCCGATAACTCTTCAATCACAAGAATAGGAAACTTGTCCAACACCGTTTCCTTGTTTAAAGCCTAGTAGTCTGTGTCAAATCTCTAATAACCATCTATTTTCTTAATTAACAGGCCCGAACTGGAAAATAGACGCACACTAGGCTTGATAATCCCAACCTTCATCATCTCTTGGATCAACTTCTCTGGCTCATCCTTCAATATCTGGGGGTACCTATAGATTTGATGCTGATGTAGGAACACCCCATTCAATGTAATACCATGCTCATGCTCCCTCCTAGGATAAAGTTTTCTTACCCCGAGCCAGTACTAATCTCTTCACAAGAGGGCTAGTCAACGAGAGTACCCATCCATGTTATTCCTGCCTTGATGGTGCCCAAGAAGGAAGGGACGTGGCGGGTATGTATCGACAATAGGGTCATCAACAAGATCACCATCAAGTGTCGGTTTTTCATACCTTGCCTAGACGATATCTTGGACCACCTGCATAAAGCTACCATCTTTTCCATGGTCAACTTATGCCCTGGCTACTACTAAATGTGGATGAAATCAAGAGATGAGTGGAAGATTGCTTTTAAGGCATGAGATGGACTATGCAAGTGGACAATTATGCCCTTCGGCTTGCCAAATGAGCTTAACATTTTTATGAGGTTGCTAAATCAGGTATTTCGCGCGCACATCGTAAAATTTTTTATGGTCTACTTTGACTACATTATAGTATACAAATAATTTGAGGAGGAGGACTGACAACACCTAAGTGAAGTAATTGAGGTACTGCGTGCAAAGAAATTATATACCCATTTGAAGAAGTTTCACTTCATGACAGACCAAATATGTTTTTTTGGGTTATATCGAGTCTAGTGCAGACATTCAGATGGACCCTACAAAGGTCAAGGCTATTATGAGCAAAGAGTTTTTGGGGCTAGCATTATTTTACAAGCGATTCATCAGATACTTCAGCACTATCACTGCCCCTCTGATAGAGCTTTTGAAAGAAAAGGAGTTTACTTGGACATTTGTAGCTCAAACTAGCGTTGACATCCTGAAAGAGAAGATGACTCCGGTGTCAATTCTAACATTACCAAATTTCAACCAACTATTCGAGGTGGAGTGTGTTGCATCCGGCATAGGAATAAGGGCGGCGTTGAGCCAAAATTTTCATTCAAAATGAGAGATTGGTATCAAAGGAAAAGGGAAGGGACTTGCCCCTTTTGATAAGGAGGGTGGTAACCCGCTCTTTAAGGCAGTCACTTAACATGATGACGTGCTCCTTGCTTATGATATATTAAATTAGTCTTGGAGCTGATACTCCTTGTATCCATCTATGTGCTTCGTGTTAGTTTGAAGTTCACTCTCAGCAATATAGCCATCTCTACTCTATCATGCCAATCAAATTAGAAAAAGCAATGTCTCTTTATTACTTGTATCTTTTTTGTCCCCATTTTGGCTTCTGGTATGTTTGTAATAGCTACAGCAACCACCTAAATGATCTGATAGCTCAATGTGGAGTTCACCCGAGTAACTTGCCCATGTTGCTAGCCCAAGTGGATTTCAACTTTCTGGATCTTGCCTTACCTTTTGACTTCTTGGTTCTCAAATTAGTATCATAGATGAGGGAAATCTTACTTTTTTCATTATCATTTGAATTGACTAGTTTTTTTGGCCTTATTGCGATTTTGAATCTCTTTAATGGTTTCCTCGACAGCATGCGCATGGTCTTGATTTGGAGGTCTTTCTTATGGACACCGAGATATTCTATGTTAGAGTTGAAGCACATTCTCTCACTTGTTGATGATACTCTAGGATCATAGGGCTTTCTTCCATCCTTCTTTTAGTCTTTCCTCTCCAAAACCATCCATTTGTGGAATGGCATGCACGTTTGTACTTGTCATGTTGAGCTTTTTATGCCGGTTGAGCTTACATTAGATATTTTTCTTTTTTGTATGCTTCCATATGATGTGTGGGAAGTATTGTGCCTTGGCAGTCTTCAACTCCTTGCTTCCGTTTTCGGCCACAGAGGCTGAAAAACCAAGTTCGGGAGGGCTTTAAGGTATAATTATTTTGAAATCAGAGGGAAAAATATAATATTTCCCCTCACCTAGATCACACAATTGCATTCTCCTATTAATATTAAATACTGCCATTAAAAAAATTAAGATGTTGTAATTATATGAAATCAAGTTTGCTGAGATCATCTCCTATTATTTTAAAGTCAGTTCTTGTAATTGTATTGCATATGTTAATGCAGATCAAGATGATGTGATTGTTATTTTTCATAAATTTACCAAGTAGTAAGTCTTCTTCTATTTATTATTGCTCATGATTCATGAAATTGTTATATTTACATGCTCATGATCAAATCATTTTAGGACAGATTTGGCAATTTTTTATTTGTTTAAATGGGCACTCAATATTAGCTAGTTTTCACTGTCATGTATACCTATTTATTTTATGCGATGAAGATAATGTTGTTGACTTGTTATTTGGATGTTATATAATGGAAAGAATACTCTCTATTGACACTACATAGATTGCGATGGAAATAAAAGGTGATTCTCTCTTGATTAGTGACTCTAATCCTATGTTTTTTTTTTCACTCTAAAATATTTGTAATTCTTTATTTATTTATTTATTATTAGGCATTTACATATGTATTTTTTAGTGACTCTAATCCTATGTATTTACATATCTAACTCTTCATTGTATTTATGCCACTCAAATCTTTCATATCACATTGAAAATATCACCAATGTAACTTTACTGGGTGTTAGGTAGCACCTTTGAATAGGATTTATCATCGCATTCATGCAATACAACCAAACACAAAAATGCAAGTGTTCCTCGAATTTTTGGATTTAAGCGCCGAAACTTTTCCTTCTATTCGGCTTAAATCCAGAATTACTAAATCCACGGGGGAGGTTGGATTTAACGGATTTACGATGTATCGGATTTACAGAATCCCATTAACGCTAAATCCTACTTGCAGCTAACTCTTTTTCATGCATAGGTAAAGTAGTATGTGTGTAAATCATGAAGTTAAGGTATTAAATATGTAAAACTATAGGAAATGAATTGTATGTATTTTAATCTTCTTTATTATTATTATGTGCAGGAAAAGGGTGGAATCATTGAGTCAGGGGATCTCTCAAAGGAAAAATTGAAAGTTTGGGAAGAGCAGAGGAAGATTTCTCAAAGATTTATTTGCTTTTACTGTTTCAACTCATTTTTATAGGGTTTGTTGTTCCCACAACAAGTTGAGGGCTTCAAAGATAAACTACCAATGTGAATTATGAGATCTGAAAGACCGGCTATGATGTTGGTCAATTTGATTGATGTCCATACTATGTCAATCTTCATATTGATTTAATAATACTCTCAAAATTTTCAATTTTGCAATGATTTTGGGGAATTTAGCGACATAGCACACAATTATTATACATTTGTGTTTATACCACCTCAATCTTTCATATTATATTAAGGTATATCTTTTCGAGTATTGGAAAGGGGCATGTATGTTAAAAATGAATTGTAGGTGTCAGATATGTAAATACATATGAATGTATGCCTTCCAAAATTTTAAAGCATACAATACAACATTATCTGTAAGATTTCAGTAAGCTAAATAAGGGCCTGTGAAGGAATTTAGTTTATTGTGGTAATCGGACAGTGCGTTTAGGGTTATTTCTCTCATTTGTGAGAAAAAAAATATTACATTAGAACTCTGCACGTAGAGTTACGTGCAGAGCGGAGTCTAATGAAATTATGCCGTGGAGGTGATCGGCCCGGTGACACAGAGAATATTTCCCTCGTGTTATTTTATATTATTTAGGTGTTATTATATGTTATTCATGTGTTATTGTGTTATTCATTAAGAATACTTGAATAACACACAATAATACATGAATAAAATATAACAACACCTGAATAACACAAGAGAAATATTCTTTGTATTACCGGGCCGATCACCTTCACGGTGTAATTTCATTGGACTCCGCACGTAACTTTACGTGCAGAATTTTGATGTAATATTTTTTACATTTGTAGACGTTTAAATTGATCCAAACAACATTTTCTTTAGCAGTATTTTAATTTTAGTGCAATGTATCGAACTTCATTGAAGATTTAAGACGTTAAAAAAATGTAATACTCTGCAATACAAATATTTATAATTTTTATATCTCTAAGTTATATTATTTCAATAAAATTTATCAATTATTGGTTATTTGATTATAGATTTAATAGTAATATATTATAATTTAATATTAATATGTATTAAATCTTAATATTTTTTTTATTTCAATGTAGTAAGCATTTATTGATGTATTTGATTACAAGAAAATTGATTTATAATTTATATATTATTTTATTTAGTTGTTATAAATTAGTTAGATGTTAATTTATTTATTAAGATCTGTAAAATTATGTGTTAATAATGTTATATAATAATTAAGTATTCATTTAAAGATCTCATTTTTTACTCAATTTATATGAAAAATCAAACAATTTCTTTAAAACTTGAAGGTTAAATTAATAAAATTTGAATGGATCCAATTTATTCATTGATATTCAACTACTTATTAAATATTTTATATTTATATGATATATAATTTAAATAAAGTTTTATTAATCATAACTTATTCAATTATATAATTCATAGTAATATATTATAATTTAATATTAATATGTATATAAATTTAATGTATTTTTTTTTATGTCAATGTAGTTATTATTTATTTTATGTATTGGATTATAAGAAAGCTGACTTATAACATACATTTTATATTACTTTTTTTGAAATAAATTAATTAAATATTAACTTATTTATTTAGATTTGTAAAATTATTTTTTTAATAATTTTATATACAAATTAAGTATTCATTCAAAATTTTTAACTTGTTTGCCAAATTTATTTGAAAAATCAAATACTAATCAAATTTATATTTTATATTAAAAAATTACAAATTTAAATTTTTAGCTTATTCAATTAATATAAATAAGCAGAGTAAAAAATAAATATAATCATTATAGAATTTGAGCATGCTCAGTATGACATATTGTGAAACTCAACACAAGCTTGAGCTGTATATGAATAGTTTTTTATTCGACCAAGTCAAGTCCAATCCATAACATACTTGACTCTGCTCAGCTCGAGTACAACCATAGGTATGGTATTACTTAAAAATAATGAATAATTACTATTTTTTTCTTGTCATTATGTACATTTAATGTGGAAGAATAATTTTTTTACAACCTCCCATCCAATTGAGGCAATAATTAAAAAACAACGATGCACCACGATGGCGACGATAGTGGCCGGTAGAGGATGATTTGCTAACAATAATGGTGAAGATTGAATAATGGTGACCCGACATAGTGGTGATCTGACAATGATGGTATGGTATAATGACGATTGAGAGATGATTTGGTGATGGTGATCTTATACCACAATAATGGTGGTTGTCAGGCGTCAGTAATCCAACATACAACAACCAAGAGAAGATGATCCGAGTGTTTCGGGGTGGTGGTCCGAGAGTAGTGGTTTGATGATGATAGTGGTGGTTCGACATTGATTAGGTAACAGCGGTCTTATTGTGGTGCCGCGAGTGGTACAATTGTGACGACAGTGGTGGCAATGCTACATTAGTCTGACGATAGTTGCTGCTATGAAACTATTGTTCGATGGTGGCGATGGTTGTGACAAGCAACAATGGTCCGATGACAACGACAGCTAGACACTAGTTGTTCTGTGGCGGCAGCCAGGCAGTAGTGAACTAGTGACAATAGTAGCTATGGCGACATTCAGACAACGATGGTCCATCAATAGCTCGACAAAGTTTGCCTAACATTGGCGGAGCTTAGGAATCTTCAAAAGCTCAGAGCTCCATTTACTCTTCTCCTCCATGTCTAAGCCCCCTTTCATGAAAAGAGTGAGGGTCTATTTATAGATTTAGGAGTACCATTATCAGTAAATATTGCAGGGATCCAAACCACATCATCAAACGACCAAAAGTGATTCTCTTGATCAAAAATAGTTTTATGAGGTTTTGAATACTTTAATGACGTCAAAATTAGGTGATATTAGGTTTGTCAGATTCATCTCGTCCAGACGCTTTATTTGATTATAAACTTGATAGATTTTGATATCATTTATCCCCAAAATATATCTCAGTACTTCTTATTATGCTTTAAGTGCATGATTTGGGCCTATTAGGACTTAGATCAAGCCATGTTTCATATCATTCAGTTTGTCTCACAGAGATATTTGATCATAAATTAGAGCGTAATTTGAATTTTGAAACTTCTGATCCAAATTTGTGTCGAGATCTGTGCGAACCAATTTGATTTTTTTGGAATGTATCAAAAGCAACTCAACCTATAATGCATAAGAATTATCACTGTAAAGTACAAAATAACAATATCATAAAATGTCGCCAAAAAAAATCCAAGAAGTTTCGGAACAAACTATTTTCCAAAATAAATGAATGAATATTCACATTCCAACAAATAAATGTTACATCAGTACTACGCACGTAGAAGTAACGTGCGTAGCCAATGAAATCACGCCATGACACCCCCGCGACAGTGAAAAAAACGGCGCAGTAACACGAGGAATATTCCCCCATGTGTTATTCATGTGTTATTGCGTGTTATTCATGTGTTATTGCGTGTTATTCATGTGTTATTGATTTGTTATTGTGTTATTATAACACCAAAAATATTCTCATGACACAATAACACCTGAATAACACGGGGAATATTCCCGACAGAGAAAAGAGCAGCGCAGTAACACGGGAGAATATTCTCCCCCGTGTTATTGATGTGTTATGTGTTATTATAACTCCAGGAATATTCCTATGACACAATAACACATGAATAACAAGGGGGTGGAATATTCCACGTGTTACTGCGCCGTTTTTTTTTCTCTGTCGCGCGAGATGTCGTGGCATGATTTTATTGGCTACGCACGTTACTTTACATGCGTAGTACTAATGTAATATTTTTTCATAAATAAACACTTGAAATACATCTGTGTTAAGAGATTTGAGTGATATGCATTTAAATATGAATGTTTAGTGTTGGATATATAAACTCATAGAACAAAATAAAAGAAATTAAAATAAATTTTTTAAAAAAATTTCAATAGATTTTCTTAAATATTTTTTTCTTTATTCCAACCATTTTAATTTTGCATCTTAGATTTTACAATTTAATAAAAGATATTAAATATTGATTTATCATGAAAATCCTGAATGTTTATACGCATGAACGCATTTTCGATCAAAAAATTTTGAAAAAATGTGCCGAAATTTATAAGAAAAAAAAATCTCTGAAATTAATGTATCGGAATTCTGAAATTCATCCCCTCCCACAGTGTTTGATTGGAGCGTTTTTTCTGTGCGGACTCCTGACGTAGCTCTACGTGCAGACCAATTTATTTCTAAGTTATTTTCAAGTTATTTCTAGGTTATTTTCAATAATAACAAAATAACTCATAAATTACCCGCAGTTTTTATTTTTGGGGTATTTCTGGATTATTTCAGTATTATTAAAAATAACTCAGAAATAACCTGAAAATAACTTAGAAATAACTTGGTCCGCACGTAGAACTACGTCAGGAGTCCACACAGAAAAAATTTTTGTTTGATTGGCAGGTCCAACGGATTGTCGTGTAACCACCTCCGCCTCCCAAATTGTCAAAATAATGAGAATTACATACCTTTGGGAAAAATATTACATCAAGATTCCTACACAGAGCTACGTTCTGATTAGAATATTCGGCCGTGTTATCGAAATATTTCATCTGTGTTATTGTAAAAATGATGTGTTATTCGAATATTACACGGTGTTATTTGATTATTTTGTGATGTTATTGAAATATTAATCTGCATTACTTAATTTGAAGCTATGTTTTATTTAAATTTTTATTATGTTATTGGAATAACACAGCCCCAAATCAAGTATTGCAGAGGAATATTCTCATAACATTTCGGCCCAAATCAAGTAATGCGATGAATATTCTAATAACACCACAAAATAATCGAATAACAACAAATAATACTCGAATAACACATTATTTTGACAAATAATGCATATGAAATATTCCCGCAACACAGCCAAATATTCCAATTCAAATGTAACTCTGCGTCAGGAGTCATGATGTAATATTTTTGCTTTAACTCGAGCCTAATTTCTTGTTGGTAGTGTTTTACATTGATTATATATGACATTTAAAATTTAAATTATATTTTTGGTAAATTTATTGATCCTTTAAATTTCAAATAAAAAATTCTTAGTCATACATGCCACACAATTCTTATATCTATAATACTTTATTTTGAAAGATTACATACATTTCACTATATTCTTATATATTTTACATATTTAATACATAAATTTTAATTTTTATATATGTGTCATTTTATGTCCTAATTTACAATACTTTTTCTGTTAAATTTAAATAATAATAATATTTTTGATGTAATATGAAAA
>NEWO01000002.1:9590578-9610155 GCA_003013225.1 Phalaenopsis aphrodite | reverse complement strand
TTCTCCTTCTTCTCCTGATTTATGGTAAGTTAATCTTTCCATATAAGCATACTTAATTTCCAAGCATTAAAATGAGGCAGTGTTAGATTATTATTATTATTTTGAGAGAAAAGGGTTCTGATTTTTTTTTCTTATTGACTGCATGTAATTTTGTTATTTATTTTGAGGAGTTTAGATCGATTCTCTCCATTTTCTTCAACTTAACTTTGATTATGAAGAAATCGGGTTTCGAAGGTGGTACACCCCAATAAACATGATATGATTAAATGAATTGATTATATTTTATATGATCAAATTGTTGGGTATGACTCATATACCATAAATAGTACAAAATACAGAATTCAACTCACCTAGGGTGACAGACAGAATATATATATATAACACTATTGTACAATATGTAACTAGTTAAATTACCCATATATCAAATCGTTTGGTGTTGNTACCCATATATCAAATCGTTTGGTGTTGTCACCGCACCCCTAACCCACATAATGAAACTCTCTCGATTGGGCAGATCCTTCCGCTCTAGCGTCTGTCCCATTTATGGTATATTAGACGTACCTAATAAATATTCACCTTGGCGAATATCCAGCCCCTCAGGAGAAATACATATACCCAACAAATCTCCACATTGGCGAATATCCAGCCCCTTAGGAGAAATATATTATGGAGTTTCTTATGCACCAATGTTAGGTTGGGCCACCACGCTTCCGCTGCGTCCTCGCTGATCACCCCAACACACTAAATTCCAAGAGACACAACTCTTCAATTTCAAGAGACATCTCTTCATTCCAAGAGACTCCAAATTCTAGTATTATTAGTCATACCTAACAAATCTCCACATTGGCGAATATCCAACCCCTTTAGGAGAAATGCATATACCCAACAAATCTCCATCTTGGCGAATATCCTGCATCCCAAGAGAAATATATCATGAAGTTTCATATGCACCAATGTGAGTTGGGCCACAATTTTTTTTTTTAAAATAATCCCTTATTTCTCTTCGCCCTAATTTCTCAACACAAATAAAGATTACAAGTAATAAATAATATGAATAAATAATGTCAAATTTTATTACAAAAGTATTTGTCAATCGAGACAACTGCTGAAAGATAAGTAAATTGACTGGATCGGAACTAAAATGATAGCACAAAACATCATTCCGGAGCAAAATAATAATAATAATAATAATGGTTTTTTAAAGTGTTCTATATAATACATTTTTAAAGCAAATTATTAATTTCAGCAGCAAACAAGTTAGGATTGTCTAAAGCTTGGCTTAATTGCTCATCAAGTTTGATTCATCAGCCATTAAATCAGCTTAACTTGACTCAATGCTTCCCTACATTTCTTCATATGCAGCACATATTTCTCATTTGAGTTGGTCTATTTGACTCTGCCCTCACTCATCATTGCATTTGTATTTAAGAACGCCATCATGATTTTTTTTATCAATCAACTCTCAAGATGAAACTATAATAGTTTATTGGAAGAAGCAGCTGTGGGTGGCGCCATACAATAAGAGCCAGAAGTGGGTTGCTGGACTCCATGCGGACCAGAGCCGGGGGGACGACAACTTGGCTGCTACTTATATCTAACTTCTAAAATTTTAATCTTTAATAATAATAATTTTATGTATTGGGGTCATCTTTAGCTTCACGTCAAAAACTATCTTCATTATATTTACGTGAATTGAATTTTTCATGCATAAAATAGTAAATTTACGAGCGTACCACACAATTCTTATGAATAAATTACATATCCAACACCTAAAGTTTGATATTTTTCTATTTATAGCATCTTGGTGTTAAGAAATTTGGGGGCAATTACATGCATAGCGTTGAAAACATTGCTATTTATAGGGCTGTCAAAAAAGCTCGTTGTTCGCGAACAGTTCGTGTTCGATTCGTCAATGAGTTCGTGTTCGATTTGTTCGATAAGTAAACGAGAGGAACGTGAAGAAATTTTTTTCGTTTGGTTAGTTAAATGAACCAAACATAAATAATGATGCATTCGTTCGTGTTCGAATCGTTATTCTTTGAAATAAAAAATAATTTAAAATAATTATATATAGAAAATTTATGATATTTTAAAAAATTAAATTCTACAAATTATAATATATAATAAATTAATAATAATAATATATTAATATACTATATTAGTAATATACTAATATAGATATTATATATTTATATAATATAAGTTATATAATTAATATAATATATTATTTATATATATTAATATTAGGAATGTCAAACTTGCTCGTTGTTCGCGAACAACTCGTGTTCGGCTCGTTCGTTAAGAAACAAATACGAACAGTTACTTCACGAACAATTTTGAACACGAGCTTATTTCAAACAAACTGAATTTCAAACGAACCGAACATGAACACGAGCTATGTTTGTTCTTGTTCGGTTCGTTTACACAAGTCTAGCACCCATTTTCATCCCATCTTCGAACTCTCACTCAAGTTTCAAAATTCATGATAAAACTAGCCCATATTTTTTCTTCGGCAACTTTCATTTTTATCAAATTCTCAATAGTTTCGTCGTGGTCTATGCAGAGCATAATTTGGCTTTTCCCCCTCCTGAAATTTCATTTTATAATATTCATAAAAATTTATGCATGAAAAAATATTTTTCATTTTGGCAAATGATAGTTATATTTTTGATGTAACGTTAAGGATTTGAATGCTATGCATGCAAATATGAAAAGCTTAGGTGTTAGATATGTAAATATATAAGAAATGTGTGGCACATATTTTAATGCCTTCAAATTAAAGAGCATTAACATAAGTAACACCCAATTCCTATGAATTTATATGGCTAACACATATGCTTTATTCTACTGAAATCTTTCATATCACATAAGAAATATCATTAATTAAATTTTCATTCAAAGGTAATGTTGCATACATATAAAATTTAAACTTTATGTGTTAGATATGTAAATAAATAAGAATTGTGCGAAATGCAAATTCTCCTAAAAATAATTTATATATAAGTCTTTTTTATCATAATTTTTTTTTTTGTTGAGCATAATAATTACATAGCCGCATGAGATAATTGCATAACTAACCTTTATGAATTGTTTTGTAATTTTTTGATACAGGGATAGAGTCATTGACAATAAAGATATTGTGTTGTGGTCAAAAAATTATTGCATACATACACCGCATGTAGAGATGCATACGGACCTGATCAGGATGCAATCAATATTTTTTTTAACAAAAAAAAAAGTGAAACCCATCGAAATATATCATGATCGTAGATCACCGTCATCTACGGTCAGGATCGGACATTGCATGCATCTCTGCATGAGATGTATGTATGTAATAATTTTTTGTGTTGTGGTACGATGGGGATGCATCACGTTCCTAGCCGAGAAGTTTCATTTCCCATTACTTTCCTTGGTCTGGCTTAGGTTAGTAAGTAATATTGCAGTTTATCGAAACGGCAATTATCTTTCCTCAAATTGATTTTGATTGGTTATACTTGTTAGTTTTAATATGGAAGGTGGCTGTTGGCCATCAATTATGAGGAATCATAATCATAATCATGATTTCTCGGATATAACATAATGACTAATCTCTTTCTATGTACATGAAAAAAATGAGGGATTTACACACATACCACCCAATTCCTATCTATTTACATATCTAACACCTAAACTTCATTTTTTACATTTATATTTCATATCACATTAAAAAAAAGAAAAACCACAACTTTTAACTTTTATAAAGTGTAATACAACTTTTCATGCATAGTTAATTAGGTCACATGAAGTTTGGGTGTTGGATATGTAAACACCAAGGAATTAGGTGGTATGTATGTAAATTTTCAAAAAAAAATTATGATAGCTTAAATATAATAATAAAATATTTAAGTTATATTTAATGAAATGATCAGCAATTAAATGTATATTATTAAGATCTGAATTGAGATTTGGTATTTTATTAATTAGAGAAAAATAGTATAAAAGTAAAAGTTCTTCCTTAAGAAGGATAAATAAGTGATGAAGAGCAGGAAAGGGAAGGATGAGAAGGAAGGGGAGGGAATAGAAAGATCAGCTTTGTTTGTCAGCTCCAGATATATTCACGAGAAACAAAAGGTGGATCCTGCTTTTGATATTGGAAGAAGAAAGCTTTTTTTTTTTTTTTAAGAAAAAAAAAAGGAAAATTCTTAATTTATTTTAATATTATCATAAAAATATTAATTATTATGTTTATTATTTTCAAGTATCAATTTAGATGTTTTTAAAGGTGGATTTTAGGATTTTTTTTTTACTTTATTAAAGAATTACTTATAATTATTAATGTATAAATTATTCTATAATTTTGATTTTAATTTTGTTAGCAGATGTAGGCATTTTAATTATTATTTAGATTATCATTTTAATATGCATGCATGCATGCATAAGAACAGACATACACAAATGAAGCTCTTCCTCAACCTAAATCATTATGTTGTTAATATTCCAAGACTACTCCAACATAATTAAAAAAAACATTTTTTTTTGTGTTATAAGGAAGAAAATTGCAGCAAAAAATAAAAAATAAGAATCATCAAGTAATGATGCAAGAAAAATGATCTAAAAAAAGGGTAAATGTTCAATTAAAAGTACAATACAATAACAATTTTTCTCATGAATTAAAAAAAAAAAACATTTTAATTTCAACTTAAGGTACAAAACAGTTGACAAATTATTTTTTTTTAATCAAAAAAAATTTTTTTGTCTTAAAACCTAACCATTATTATTAATATTCCAAGCCTCCAACTTAATCAACCAAACTAATTTTGTGTATTAGATATAAGAAGACAGAAGAAAATAAAAAAAAAATTTGTATCACAAACTTGAAGATCAGTAAGAACAAGAATGAAAAGTAAGAAAATTACAAAGCAGAAGTCTTAATTTGTCCAATCTATGAAACCTTTTGTCAATCAAAGAAACAGTACATCTAATCCAGATCTAATGGAGCATCAAACCAAATTCAATCATCCATTCAAAATAATTAATCTTAAGAAAGAAAGGAAAAAACAGAGAGAAAATTACAGCAATTATGGCGACTTGAAAGCCTGTATAAGCAGAGAGAAACCAACAGTCCCCTGTTCTTCCAACGACAATCTGCTCTCCAGCGAGGTTCTCTTCTTGAACATGAACACAGATTGCCCCACCATGCCGCTGAACCACCATCCATGCATATCCCACATCACATCTACAGGGGAGCCATCGATGAAAATGGTTTGATTTCCTCTAAAATTCCAGTTCAGTTTAGTCACATGAACCACTTGCTTTTTATCTACAAAAATCAAGAGCTCGGCGCCTTTACCGTCGTCTAATCCCGCGCCGCCTCTGCTTCTAATGGTGATCTCATGTTCCACTTTTTCCCCATCACCGAAACGAGCTCTGGATATTGAATACAGCGTTCGGCCAACCACTTGTTCCTTTCTGCAAATCATGGAGAATTCTGCAAGTTGGAATTTTTCGGAGAATTTCTGAAGAAAGTTCTGAATTTGGTCACCGAGAAGCAGAGCGAATTCGGAGTTAACTATGACCACGACGTAGAAGTTGTTAATGGGGTCCGGTCCTTGGCTAAAGGTGGCGGCGGAGAAGTCCCAGTGGAGGATGATGGTTGAGGAGGAGGCGATGAAGGAGTGCGTGCCTTTCTTCTTTGTAACAAAGGTGGGCTTCCATGAATGGAGGAATTCAGGGAAGGAGATGGAGAGGGAGGTGGAGGTGTGGTTTCTCGACCAGGTGAGGTTGATGACGAGGGGATTCATGCGGGAGGAGAGCTTCGATTTGAACAAGAAGGTGGTGGCGATTTGGAATGAAGGATGATCGGTTGAAACGATGTGGTTGGTGGCGCTGCGGCATCCGGCAGAGGATGGGAAGATGGTGTGGCTGGTGTTGCCGGAGCAGGAGGCGTCGGAGACTTTGACGGCGTGGTCGCCGAAGCAGGAAGTGAGGTCTCTCATGGCGGAGGGATGAAAAGTCCCCGTGGCAGTTAAGTTGGTGTTTTTTAAGTCCTAACCTTGGGGGCACGGGGAATTCTTAATTGGCCATGACAAATGGGTTTCCAAATGGCTTTAAATATTGGACGACGACCCCATTGAAGATGCATCAAATTGAATGTCATGCATTAAAACTTTGATACCTTAATTTTATAAATTACATGATTACTATTGTTTAGTTTTGCATTTTTTTAATGAAATTGAATTGCTTTGGAAAAATTAGGATATTGATTGACACGCTCAGATCTTAAAATGTGGCATATAGTTTCTAATACTAGTTGTCTTTCAAATTTTGCAAACCATTGAGGAATGAGTTAAGGGTGGAACTGATTTTAATTTTTAGTGTGGGTAAAATCATGAAATATTTAATTTTTTCGCATGGGTAAAATGATAAAATAATTAATTTTATATTGAGAAATGATTAAATTGTCTAAACGATACGTTAAAAATATTAATTTTTTTTATGTAAATTAAATTATCCACACTGGACATAACTTGGTTCCATTCTAACAAATAGTATGATAGAACATTAGTATCCTAAAGAGAAGAATCTCACCAAACTAATATTCCTTGCAAGCATCAAGATAGCTCTAGAAAGGGTGAATATAAATTACTCTAACTTTAAGGAATAAAAGTAAGTTCAATTAAGTTTCTCTCTCACTTTAACAGATCAAATTGAAAAAAATCAGTATCTCATCATAAAAATTTCTAAAAACCAACAAGAAATTAGTTCTTCAAATCAAACTGAACGGTGCTGACAATCTGAAACTCAAAACTGAAGAAAACTGTCTTAAACATGTTATAATTCTTTTTTAATCCCCAACAACAAGTTTATCAAATGATTAAAAAACAAGCAAAAGTACAAATAAAGGGATATAGAAGGAAAATACCAAAAGTGGGATAGAAACAAGTGGCAGACCACCTTTCGTAAACCTTGATTCTGCTGTTAACTACCTGCTCCCATATTTATCCCACACCGAAAGATATGGAAAAACTGCTGTTCACCATGGCTCAAGGAAGAAGACAAAGGTCAAAGTAGTTGTAAGCAAAGCAGTCATTTGCTATGTATTCCATTAAAAATTGCTGAGTTGCTCCTTGAAGTGACCTTGCACCCAAATTAGTCACCAACTTTGGCTACGCATATTGGTTGGAAATTAAGTAGAAAATTCTAAGATATCTATGCAAAGACAGGAAAATAAGACTAAAATTGGACAAAGAGAAAAAAAAAGCAAATAAAATCAGACAATAATTTTATATAGGTTCATATTATTGATGATTTTTCTCATCGCCATTACATAGTTAACTTCAATTTGATTGTACAAACTAAATACAACTCTTATACTGTTTTACACAACAAAGGTTAAACTTTGTGGTGAATTTCAGGTTAATTTTGATTCATATTTGTGTCAAATTCAGTTTGATTGGTCCGGTATGGATCAATTCGAGTTGGTGGGTTAATTTAAAATTAATTTTGTGTTGGCTGATCAAACTAATAAAATGATGAGACTTCATATTCGAATCTGACTCAAAAACTAATCAGGTCAACCGGAACCTGAATTTTTTTATTCTGATTTGAGTCGAATTGGCTTTTTAGGATCAAATTTTGACACCCTAATTTCAATTAGATGCTTGAAAATTAGTCTTCAGCCTTTCTATTAATGTAGTGTGATTTTAAGGGTTGGGCAGGGAACAAGATGCTAATCCTAAGCCTAAATTATGATAAAAATTTGTTGAGATAAGGCATCAAAAATAGATCTAACATATGCATGTGCATCCTTGGCAGACGCTGCATTAAAATGATTTGTTTTTAGTAGATTAATTTATGGGAGCACTACTCGAAGTGACTAAACAGAACAAACAATCAAGGGTTGCTTAAACTATGCAAGTCAATTATCCAAAGTAATGTGACCTCAATTAGTATATAATTACTTTTGACAGCCAATAAAGAACCAACTAAGATACTCCCAAGAATCCCTCACCAGCACCTTGTTCTTTTCTTCTCCCCAGATTATATTTTTTTTAAGGAATATTAACACATGTGACGCCTTGATACACATACATATATACTAAAAATCAATTTTCATGGGCTAAATTTCACACTTAACAAGCCTCGTGAGCCTGGGTAAGTACAATGATCTAGAAGACACGACTATTGTCGAAGTGATTCATTAGGGGAATCGATCGACCTAAATTGTTGATGTGTCAGCTGCCTTGCACTAGCTGCCGAGCTGACCTGTCAAAATTCCTTAGTAAACAAGCTTATCAAACTGGTCGAACTATTCCATCTAACGACCTGACCAACTCGATTCACTAGCCTAGCTCATCTTCTTGACAATCCTTGTAATTACAAGAACACCAAAGTCAAATATTGACACCAAGGATTATCATATGTTGCATTCTCATTTATGTGCTTCTTGACATGCACATTGAGATCTTTTCATCAAGTCTCTATGGGCATACATTTGCATGAAACGACTTGTATTTTAATATTTTATATTACATGTAAAAATGATTAGAGACACTAGAGAAGGGAGGACTCTTTATAGGCCCTTTTGGGGGGCATTGTGTCGTGACTCCCACGGAACCAACCCATTTGGTTCCCTTTTTTCGCCAGATCATCTCCTCAAACATAAAAAATAGTTCAGGCTTGGAGACTACATTGATCCTCCACTTTCATCTTCCTTAAACATGCCTCTTTCTGACTCTGTGAAGCCATGGATATCACACGACCCGATGTCTTAAAAGAATCCAACAATATAAATGTCTTCTTATTTTATCTACTCTTGAGTATTTTTCTTATAAAGGATCTTATAGAAATCTATAAATATTTCATTCTCTTTATATGACAAATGTCATAATTTTTTTTTAAAATAAATTCTCTTTACTTGTCCATGATTTTTCAATTGTTGGGTTTTCCATATAAAATCTATTCATTATTTTTAATTTATTACATTATTGGTTGCATTGATTTAATTAATACATATCTCTTCGTCTTCATCTCTCAACTATTTTGGGAAGCAATGACCAAATGTTTGACAATTTCTTAAAACTTTTATTGAATTTTAGAATTACTGAATAAATAATAATGATAATAATTGTGATTAATTTTTATTTGTGACTCAAGGCCATGATGATTCATGTAATGAGTAACTTAACTTTGAAGACATTTGAAATTGATATAATAAGTGATTACTTCACAGTAATTATGAGTTCATGAAATCATGGTATAGAATTTTATTATTATGCATTTGTGAGATATTATTATTAAAATGTGATTTAATACAAAACTATTTTTTAACCAATTTGTATGTTAAGAGCCTGGCAACTTGCATGTGAATACTATTATTTGATATGCTTACAACAAATCTGCATCATCTGGTACAAATTTCAAGGCATGAAATAAATCTCGAGAAAACTTTTTTAGCAAGAAATATTCAACACTTGATAAAAAGTCATATAGAGCTCTGATTTCGGCAAAATTACAATTTAACTAACCGACTCAAAGAGACGAAACCAATGATATCAAAAGTACTCCAATTCGAGTCAAATCAAGCTCAGATTAAGTCATTAAACTAACTTTTGGATTTTTTTCGGACATATTTAGAATGTCAAATGAATGTCGAATCTAGCAAGTTTATAGTTGAATTGAACGTTTTGACAAGAAAAAAAAACAGTGAACCCAAGATTGCTCAATTTCGGCATCATTAAGGTGCTCAAATGTTCATCAAATATCTTGTGATCAAGGAAAATTTTCTGTCCGTCCAACCGAAATGATTCATATACTTGCATTAATTGCACCCATAATATTATAAATAGAGCCCCACCCCTCTCGTGAGAGGGAGCAGAGTTTGAGATCTGAAGAATAGTTTGAAGCTTTGAGAAGGAGCTGAAGTCCAACACCGCGACCATCGACCGCCATTGACCTCCGTCGACTAAGGCCGAATTTCATCGATTGTCGTAAAAAATCGTTGATCGCCGTCGACCATCACTGATCTCTGTCAACCACCGTTGATTGTCGTCGATCACCGCTAATCTCCGTTGACCATCGCCGTTGATCACCGCCAAGCACCGTAGACGACCACCAACCGGATGTTGGCAATTGTTATCAGTCGCCACCCGTTCCTATTAACAAATTCATCTGCACGTCAACATTGTAACTTGGGTAACCTAGTAATATTTTCACTCCTGAAAGACAAATAATTGCAACTATAATAATCTTTTTTATAGTGAAACTTGTGAGCTAGGTCAGGCCCAGTGGACTTTTGCTTTCTGGGTTTTCCACATAAAAACTTCTGGTGTCATTATTAGTTGATTTCTTTTTTCTGAGTGTATGTCAAACTTTATTATCATGCTAAAATAATAATCTACTACTCTACTATCGCAAATTTTCCAGCACGCATCATTATTCATCATTTTTTTATGTTAGTTTTACACTTACTGAACTCTTATACTACTAAAAATCTAATTTTCAATTTATATATAATTTTTTGGTGTAATTTAATTATATAAAAGAATAGGTTTGAGAATACTCATAAATGAAGTTTCTACATGGGCATGACCAAATGATTGATATGCTTTATGGGGCTTTCGAGGCCCATATCAGAAATTAAGGTCATTCACATAAATTAAGCCCACTTGGCTAAGTGGTCTAATTGAGCTCACCTGTCAAAATGATCAAGCTGTCCACCTGTCAAAGTAGTCGAATTAGCCTAGGACAAACCATTAGCGAAAAAAAAAAACCATCATTACATTAAAGAACATGTGTTTGTTCTCACTTAAAACGCCACCTAACATCCACATCATGTTTTTTTCAAGACACAATAGACAAACACAGTACTATACGTGAATTTTTTTATTCTTTTATTTTCTCTTATGTATAGGAGGCAAGGGAAAGCTAAAAGTGAAGATACTCGTTGAGCCTGTTCAATGTGATCGAGCCTCCCTCTCTCACTCGAACCAAAAAGACTTCCTTCAACCCATTCCTTTCTTCCTTAGGAATTAGTACAACATTCATCATCTTATTCCACACCTTTCTCATAAAAACATAATCTTTCTCGGATTATATAAACTCACAAATAATATGAGAACCTACATCTTAAAAGAGTTCAACAACAACATACTATTAGTGATTGGACCAGTTGTTCCTCTGTACATTTTTATTCCATTACTCTTTATATGGCAAGATATAGCATATATTGCCAATATCATTGAGCCATCTATTGACCATTAAAATAAAATTAATTAAAAATTATTCTGTTCATAGAGATTCTGCAGAATTAGTTCACACGAAGCTGCTACCTTCTCATCACATGTGCACAATAAATGAAGGCCTTAGTCATTTAATATTTTGGGCCATTCAAGTATCTTATACATGCAAACACTTACATTTTTATAAATACATATCACTCAATATTTAAGCATGGCATCAAAAATATTATTATTATTAAAAATTTAAAAGTAAATACATTGAAAAGGACTCGAAATATTCTCCTCAACAGGTGGATGTCACAGTTGGGCTGACAGAGCTCACCCCAGTGGCCCAGTAAGGAATTAACTTATTTGTCGGCCCTGTTAATTGCAATAGAGAAGTTATTCTAATAAAAGAAATATTTAAAGAGCAGATGGGCTGCCCCATTGTAAGTGACAGTTATTTTTAAACTGTTTTTTCCTTTAAAAAACATAATAATAATAATAATAATAATAATAATAATAATAAATGAGTTAAAAGATGATATGGATATATACATGTTAAATGATAATTTGAAAATAAAAAATAGGTGCTCTTATTTAATTCAAGACTAAATTTTATGGAGTTTATTCACATAGAATAGCTCATATTCAAAATATTGAATGCAAAAATGTTTCAAGGTAAATGATGGATAACTCAAAACACTATTGATGAGGAAATCTAAATCAACATAAAGTATAGATTACTTTATTTTAACTAGAATAAAAAAAAATTGACATAGTTAAGTTTAGCATTATTAACTAATCACTACATGAGAGGTAACCTAATAGTTGTTTGATTGCGTGATTATTAGTTGAGACTTAGCATGAAATCTAAAGAAAATAAGATAAATATTTTATGGAGTAGGGTGTAGTGAATGGACACTATTTTTTAGGTTTGGGGTATTGGTGTGTTGCAGGTAGGTCAACAATACTCTCTTTTAACTGTTGTGATGTTGTTGTTATGATTATTGAAATTTTTAAAAAAGTGAGACTTCAAATTGTATTTTTCAATAGTGAAAAAATATGATTAAAAAGGTATTTAACTTTTGATCATACGACAAGACGTAGTATTTAACTATGTTGGGTTGTATTTTGTCATTAGAGCAACATAGTCCACAATGCTAAACTGTTGGGCTAGATTTCTACATGAATTCTAATTATGTTGTCCGGTGTTTTGCTACTAGTGAAATCTATAAATGTAGTGTTAAGTTAGAATTCATTTACATTTTGAGATTGATCGAGGCTATCTGCTAGGTAGAGTGGGGAGAACCATCCTGGGCTAGCAATTCTAGTGAGTACTTTTTTTTCTTTTTCACTAAGATCATGATGAAGAGGAAAAAGACTCGACATTCCTTTGATTCCAAAACTCTGTGAGGATTAGATAGGTAATTGAATTCTAAAAGTTAATAAGAGATCTAGTTTGTCATGTAGCTAAAGAATAAGAAGAATGAGAGGAGTAAGAGGAAGGATAATGAGAAAGCAGAGTTCTATTATTCTTATTATGTTATATTTTTAATTTTTAAAAGTTAGACGATTTTGAGTTTGAGGAGTGGAGAGAGTGATAAATGATTTTTATTTTTTATTTCTTTTTATGTACTTTGTGTAACACCTTAAAACTAAGTTATTTATCATTATATATAATGCTATCATAAAAATATATGTAATACTTTTTTATTATATATATTTTGTTATGTATTGTAAGTATTATCTATAATTGCTTTTGTGTGTAACTTGATTTTTAATTGATTATATTAAAGCCAAAATTTTTAAAAATAATTAAATATTATTCTAGAATTTTTAGTTCAATTTGCCCCCCAAAATTATTAATTAATGAATGATTGAATTAAAAAAAGTAATTAGGACTCTAAATTATTAAGGTAGATTAGGGAGTAAAGCTACTCCAGACTGACAACTCAAATGATTTTAAAACTCAAAGAATTACAAAAACTTAATATATAAAAGTCATAAAATTAGGATTTACTCCCCATCTAAAATCTCAAACTAAGTTTTAGATTTAAGTTTGTTCAGTCCATTGCAAATCTTTTTCAGTAAGTCGTAATTTTTTTAGAAATTATTGAATAGAAATTAGGATGAAAAATAATTATTATTGATTAATTTATTATTTATTTATTGAAGTACTTGTATGAATAATTCTCTATTCATCTTATATTACTTATGAAATACATGCACTTGCATGTATCATTTTGGCCAGTCAATTTGATTGCTATTTTTTTTGGCTCAAGTCCAAAAGCATTTGAGCCACAAACCCTAAAATCAAGAATCTTACAATCAACTATAGCCAAGTGTACTTTGACTCTCAACTTTAAGATCGAGATGCAAGGCATTTGTATTTGAATGTGTGTGTGAGTTTGACATTATATTCACTTAAAGGTAGAGGGGGAAAAATATAAAAGACTCACATTAATGTTCAAGCAATGAATAAACAAATTATCCAAATTTTTTAAAAAATTGAGCATCAATGTGCAAACTTAGCACATCTATGTTATAGTCATTTTGAGTTCTCATGACAATGAGTTAAAAGTTCTCAAAACAAGCTTTTTGAATATTATTTAGTATGACAAAAGTCCGATTGCTAAATATATAAATACATGAGAATTGTGTGGTTTGTATGTAACTTTTTTTATAATTAATGGCTATAAAAGACACAAATGTTTTATCTTAATGGTAACCAATAATGATAAATCTTTTTAATAAATAATATTATTTATGCCATATCAACATGAAAGTAATCTTTTGCCTTCAGAATGTGATGATAAGTATATTTTTAATGGTACTCGACCATTAAATAATTTTACCTTTTCATTATAAAGCCTTTAAATAGAGTTTTGAACTAAATAAATGATGTTGATATATAAAAGGTCTTACGTAGCCAACTCTTGCACTTGCATATATTTTAAAGGCCAACACTAAATAAGTAAGAATGATGTTGGAACTGCATGTTGTGGAATGTATTTAGGCAACTATCGTTAAGCATTTGAGGAATAAACCCAAAAAATTTCTCTTAGAGACCTTCACCTCATTTACATCATGTGACTATAATATAGTTGCCTCTACTATTGATGTTGATATAGAGTTTTACTTTGGTGTTCATTGTTGTGTTACTCCTCTCTAATTGGAAGTAACTCATCTTAAATTATCCGAAAAATAAATCCGAATATATCTGATCTTCATTAGAGTTGGGATTAACACTTATCGAAGCATACTTTGCTATCATACAGAACCTAGTCTCTCATCACTATGAGGAATTATTCCATCGGTGTTGAGTCAACCTTATGTTTTGCCAAGTTGAAAACTCCTAGTCTAGAAAGCTTTTTGCCCTTTCTTGCAAGTTGAGGTCATGTCAATCTATTTATGGATCTTATACCCAGACTGTTTAGTCAACTTAGGGCATGTTTGGGGCAAATGCAGTTTTTTTAAGAAGCAACTGTGAAACCGTTGTAGAAAAATCTACTTTTCAAAGCAGCAGTAGTTATTACAGATTTTTTTTATCTTCAAATTGTTATATTACAAATTCTGGTAGCCGCCACACTTTAAGAACTCAGGTTGAAAAAATCAGTTTTCTATCACAAAAATTTTAAAAAAACGATCAAGAAAGCAGTTTTTCAAACGAACTATGGTAGATGTCTGAAAAATAAAACTAACAGAAAGCTGTCCCAAACAAACTCTTAGACACACTCAAATCATACCACCAAATTTATACCTTAGATCCATAACCTTTTTCTCTTACCTGTGATTTATTTATTTATTTATTTTCTTTCTTAAATAGTCAAACAATTTAGGGCAAGCATACAATTAAATTTTCCCAATAAATTGGTATGAAAGATTGATTAACTCTCATACGCATTATACAAATCATTGCATAGGCTTTTTTTTGTTTATTTTAATTTATTTTATTTTTTCATAGGCCTTTTTATGCTCAAAACACACTCATCCAATAAATTTTTTTAGTGCCATGTTGAAATTTTATTTTCTTTTTTATGAGAAAATTTGTATTTATTTATTGGATGGAATGAAAACTAAAATTTGACTTTTTAATTTTTTTTTATTTATTTTGCACCACATGTCTAGATTTTTAATTTTCTCAATCAAATATCAAACATTTCGAATGTTTGTCGTGCTTGAAGAAAACATATTACGTCCGGAGTCTGGATGTAAGATACGTCCGCATAAAGGCTGCGATCCACCGGAGGTCGTTTTTTTTCTCCACCGCTCCTTCTGGTAGATTGCAGCCGTTGTCCGGACGCTCTGCATCGCGGACTCTGCAAAATTATAATATTTTGGGCCTTTTTTCTTAAGAAAGATATACAGACGTATCACTTAACTCTTATGTATTTATGTATATAACACCTAACCCCATATGTGCAGGCTTATTTATACATGAAAATCTCATGCATTTCTATTTGTTCACTGAGTTAAGAAGATGATATTTTAGGTGTGAAATGAAAGATTTAGGTGCTCTATATATAAAAAAATAGAGTTTAGGTGAGCAATTGGGTGGTATATATGTGTATAGGCCTTACATGTAGACCGCCCCAAACTTTCTATTTACAAATTAACCACCCTCTTTCATCTATTTTTGAAATTCTCACTCAAATATCAAAATTTATGATAAAATTTTATTTTTATCAAATTTTCAATGATTTGATTGTGGTACTCATAAATACATGCATAAATACATTGATTGGGCGGTTCAAAAAAAAAAAAAAACATTTAAGTGATTAATTTGAAAATATTGATGTTTTCGATGGTCTATGTAATTAAGGCTGTCAAAACGTCTCTTTAAGAAACTCATGTTCGGCGCGTTCGCAAAGTTAATGAGTCGAACAGGAAAAAAGATTTGTTTGTTCTCATTGGGCTAGTTTTAGCTCGAAGTATATATATATGTAAAAATTTTTAAATTATATTCAAATGATGTTTTAATATAAACAATAACTTTTAAATCTTGCCCCAATTCCTAACATCTTATGACTATGTGCTTATGTTTGTCAAAAGATTCTTCGTACATGAACAGCTCGTGTTCGGCTCGCTAACCAAACGAGCTGAACACAAACACACTTTTTGAGATCGAAATATAAACGAGCAGAACACGACGAACCCATATATGTAATTATCCCTTTCTTTCTATTAATATGAAGTGATTGAAACTTTTAAGGAAAACAAACACTCGCCCTTTTAAGTAATTAATTATTTTTTATGTTTTTTTTTTTAATTATTAAAAAGTGACCTTAGAATGAGCCCCACCCACAACCATTATTATCACACCAAACAAACGAAAATTATAAAAAATGGGTTCAGGCCCACCAAACAATTATTCTAATAATAATAATAAAAAATATTATATCAGGACTCCGCAATTAGAGTTACGTGCGAAGCCTAATGAAATCACGTTACAGGAGAATATTCCCGATAACACAGATATCACAGGGGAATATTCCCACTTGTTATGCAAGTGTTATTGTATGTTATTCATATGTTATTGTGTTCTGAGAATATTCATGGTGTTATAATAACACAATAACACATCAATAACGCTTAAACACACAATAACACATAAATAACACGGGAGGAATATTTCCCCGTGTTACCGGGCCGATTTTTTTCTTATCTTTATATGTGTGGCGTGATTTCATTGAACTGCACACGTAACTCTATGTGTGGAGTCATGATGTAATATTTTTTTCCCTAAGAATAACACTGAAAATTAGTAAAATTTATAAAATAATCCTCAATTATATGGTAGAGGTTTAATCCCATAATTTTTTTAAAAAAATTATAAATCTCATACTATTTTAAAATTAAATTTTAATAGTGTTTCATTTGGATTATTTAAATCTAAATTAAATGTAAATTCTCATGTTATTATTTTATCAACAATACATTAATATTTCTTATTTTATCATATATTTTATGGCACATATTTTTTAATTTATTTATACATAAAAATTACTTAATTCAATGCCATCGAAAAATAATCTGAACTCACCTAATCTCATTCCACTTAGAATTTTTTTAATATAGAAATTAAAGCCTATAATTTTATTTTTAATTTCTAACTATGATTAAAATTGTTTGATTGTATTTTTATTATAACAAGCTTCGCTTTTAGGGGTGTAGACAAGCTGAACACGGCGAACCTAGACTCAACTCGTGTTCGGCCAGTTAAAAAGTGTTACTGTTAGTGTTTCTTGTTTATATTTCGAACACAAAAAATTATGTTCAAATTCAAATTGTTTACTTGCTGAGCCGAATACGAGCTGTTTGTGAACAAAGAGTCATTTTTATAATTTTAATCACGCAGCCTTAAGATGTTATGAGTTGGGGCTAAATTTAAATGTTATTGTGTATATTAACATATCATTTAACTATAATTTAATATTTTTTTATTCTATTTTTTAATAAAAATTTTAATTGATATATATATATAATACTGACAAACAAATGAGTTGACAAGTTGACTTAGCGAACGAATCAAACACAAGCTTCTTAACGAGCCAAACACGAGCTGTTCTCGAATAATGAGCTGATCACGAACAAAAAACTATTTTGACAGCACTAATTGCTTTATATGAATATAATTAAGACCTAATAAAACAAGAAAAGTATACAATATGAATGAGATCGAGATTCGGTGGTTGGATCTTAGAACATATTATATTCTCTAATTGTGTCGTAGTTGTAATTTAGTACTCATTTTTTGTCCAGAGCCTATATAAAGTATTATTAAAATATTTATAATTGTTTAATTTTTATAATTTATAACTATTTTAAAAAATGTTTATATGATATGTAGTTATAATGACAACTATTTTTTAAAATAATAATTAAATATTATGATAAGAGGATCAAAAAAAAAATTAAGAGAGTCTTTTGAATGTTCAAGGCACTAAATATCAATCCGAGCAAGAAGCTTTTATATTATTTCCTGAGCACCGCTGCATGTTCTTAAAAATTTTTAATTGCTGAATGAAATATTAGCTTATTATAATTTTGCATAAATACTCTACACACATAAATGAAAGATAATTTTAAGAGAGAATTGATTGAGGACAACTGCACAAGGGGTTTCCTCGCCTGCCTCACAGAACCTTACCTCCATCATGGATGAGTAACAAAGGAGCTCATTGCTATAAAAAATGAATTCCTTGTGGAGATTCTATGCATTCTGACTTAGGACTTGTTTGGGACAGCTTAATAGTGGTGATAGGTTGACGATATTAGTCATGGTGGATGGGTAGTAGAAGCTAATGATAATAGATAGTTAATGACAATGTAACAGTGGTGGATAACTAGTTGTGGTCTAATGATGGTATTTTGGGCATTAATGATTGACACTAGTATATCAATAGTTGCAGTCTTACGATTACGGGCTGATAGTTTGACATTGGTGGTCAGGTGGTCTTGGCTTGTAACTGGTGGTCTACTTGTGTTGTTGGGTGATGATTCCGGATGGATAGTAACTGCTTGATGAAAACAGACAACTAAAAATGGCGAGCATATGATGGTACCCTAATGGAGGTGGTTGGATATGCGATGGTGATTTGATGAAGGTGGTTAGTTGTGGCTCAAGAGTGGTGGAAAGATGTTAGTGATTCAACAACGGTGATTTGGTAGAGCTTTCAGATCCTCTAAAGCTCTGAGCTCTCTCTCATTTTTTTTAGTTTATCTCTTTCCCCCTGCAAGTCCTTGTCATGTCTCATGTAGAAGGTGAGATATCCTTGCGAAATTTTGGAGTGGCATCCCGTATGAATAATGGTAGATTCCAAGCCACTATGTTGCACAATCATGACTAATTTCCATGATCATAAAATTCTTCTCAAGTGTTGGACTTTCAGAACGTTCTCAGAATTAAGAAAACTTTGATTTTTTAGATGTATCTCATCAAATATGTTTAATTTGATTATGATCTTGAAAGATTTGGAGATCTTTTGCTTCTTTATTTAATGATTCAGAGTTCTATATTATACTTTAAGCATGATATGACTTATTTGATCTTGCATTAGATATTTTTTTGTAGCCATTTGATTCATCTTATTGAGACATCCAACTCAATTATACATTTGCCAAAATAATAATAATAATAAAATTTGAGTTATCAAGTCTTGTTTAGGTGCCACATGAGCTCCTCTTTTCCATTGTCCAAAAAAATATATTGAATCATCGAAAATTTCTACATTGGAAAATTGAACTTCTAGAACATTTTCAAGGCAAGACTATTACTTCGAAATCAATGTGTACCTCCCAGCAAGGTCATTAATTACTCAATTATAATTTTTATCTTTGTAGAAGTTTAAGTGGTGTTTATAATAATATATATCT
>NEWO01000002.1:9566620-9590132 GCA_003013225.1 Phalaenopsis aphrodite | reverse complement strand
GGATCGAAAATAAGAGAAATAAGACGGAGACTAGGCAAACAAATTGAAAAATAATCATGAAGAACTTATGTGTGGCAAGCCTCGTGCGATAGGTCAAGAAAGAGCGTACTTCCAATCAAGATCAAATCAAGTCAGCTTGAACCAAATGTTCACAAAAAGATGTTTACATAAGCTACCCAAGTAACTTGAGAACCTAATTTATGTATTTTGCTTGGGCTAAAGAGCACTCCCAAGCCAAATATGTTGTGGTGACTAAACAATTATGGAGTTGTCACGTGAGGTATATCTTCTAGTTATTGGTGAGAGAAGGGGGTGATAAATTTTTGGGGAGTTCAATCACACAACACTTAAATGTGCCCTTTTTATTTACTTTAAATAGTTTATCTGATTTTATTTATTCCTGTAACAGTACATAATTCTCTAAATAATGTTACAAATATCATCTTACTCGCACGTACGTGAAATTTGCACTCATCGAGCGTGCAAAACGGGAAAATACGGCACGTGTGGGGGTGTTGTTAGGTAGCTTATTGACCGCGTTCACCAAACCATACCTCACCTGCCCCTCTCCCCGCCCGCCCTCTCTCTCTCGCTGCAGCCTATGCTGCCGTTTCTGACCAAACACCCAGCTTTCTTCCACGCATAAAACCCCAATCTCCGTAGCCCCAAATCAGCTTGGGGTTCTTCTCCATCAAGAACTTCTCAAGCTTTTTTCCCTTTTATTCCCCGCTTTTATTGCTCAAAGTTTCCAAATTTTGAGTTTTCTAAATCCATTTTCACAGATTAGTTCGGCCATCTGAGTTCAACCATGGCGACGATTCTATCCCCCCATCCCCCAAATCAATCATCTGTAACAGCTTCCGCCACTCTCCCCACCCCCATCCGCCGTCTCCCCCACCAGCTTACCCTCGGTGCCCGCCCTCCCCTCCCCCTCCGTTTCCGACCTCGATCCCCCTGCGTTCACTGTATCCACCGCCCGGAGCTCTCCGCAAAAGGCATCGTCGGATCAAACCGTGCCGACTGGCTCAGCACATGCGCCATACTCTCCAGCAAGGTCGCCGTCTCCAAGAAACAGGAGGAAACGGACAAGCCCGCCGGAGATGGAGATAGCAACAAAGGCAGCGGTGGCGATGAGCCCGGCATAAAGCATTCCCCCGTCGTTTCCGCAGTGAACGGGCATATCACTGGGTCGGCGGCGCTAGATCTGGTTCCGATCGGTAATCTCCCCAAACCACTGACGATCTCCGATCTCTCCCCGGCTCCGATGCACGGATCCCAACTCCGTGTAGCCTACCAGGGCGTCCCCGGAGCTTACAGCGAGGCAGCAGCCGGCCGCGCTTACCCTAACTGCGAGGCCATTCCCTGTGACCAGTTTGAGGTTGCTTTTCAAGCCGTCGAACTTTGGATCGCCGACCGCGCTGTCCTTCCAGTAGAAAACTCCCTCGGCGGCAGCATCCACCGTAACTACGACCTCCTTCTACGTCACCGACTCCACATCGTCGGCGAGGTCCAGCTTCCGGTTCACCACTGCCTCCTCTGCCTCCCCGGCGTGCGCAAGGAGTACCTCACCCGCGTCATCAGCCACCCTCAAGCACTGGCGCAGTGCGAGCACACCCTCACTAATCTAGGTCTCAACGTCGCCCGCGAGGCCTTCGACGATACGGCTGCTGCAGCCGAGTACGTTGCGACGAACAGGCTGCGCGACACGGCGGCGATCGCTTCTGCTCGTGCTGCAGAGCTCTACGGCCTCCAGATCCTGGCTGACGGGATCCAAGACGACTCCGGTAACGTGACGCGGTTCGTGATGTTAGCGCGGGAGCCGATCATTCCTCGCACAGATCGGCCTTTCAAAACGAGCATCGTCTTCGCACACGACCGCGAGGGCACATCTCTGCTCTTCAAAGTCCTCTCCGCTTTCGCCTTCCGTGACATCTCGCTGACGAAGATCGAGAGTCGGCCGCACCGCAATCGCCCCATCCGACTCGTCGACGACGCCAACGTAGGCACTGCAAAGCACTTTGAGTACCTCTTCTACCTCGATTTTGAGGCTTCCATGGCGGAAACACGCGCGCAGAACGCACTCGCCGAGATTCAAGAGTTTACTTCTTTCTTGCGAGTGCTCGGCAGCTACCCGATGGACATGACTCCTTGGAACACTCCTTCCTCTACGTCCTCCGCCTCCCCTCCTCCCTCTCAACTGTGATTGATGAGTTGATTTTCGATCGGGAAGTCGCAGCGTCGCGCCGCCTGCCGGGGACGACCGGGAACTCGTGCTGTGATTTCTTGTTTTTTCTCTTTCTTTTTTTTCATTTTTATTTTAACTGTTTATTTTGTATTGTGAAGTAAAAATATTGGGTGAGAAGGATGGTGGGATGAAAAAAGAGGCATTTACATACGTACCACCCAAATAACTTATATTTTACATATCTAACATTTAAATTTTATTTTTTAACATGTACGCCACCTAAATCTTATTAGATCACATCAAAAATATTATTATTTTAATTTTCATAAAGTGTTAGATGGTAAAATATATAAGAATTGAGTGGTATGTATGTAAATCTTCCTAAAATAATGTTTTTTGAAATTTGCTATAAATTATGTGTAAAATATTAATAAATTATATATAATTAATAAAATAATTATTATATCATGTGACGCAAAATTTTCTAATTTATATGGTAAATTTATGAATAAAAATGTAAATTTATGACAATATAAGGTTTTTTTTTTACACGTGAAAATGTACCTCAAATGACATATTAAATGATGAAGTTCATCTTAACAGGTCTCTGCTTATTAAAATATGAAAAGGGTCTTTTTCATGGTGAAATGTCTCTCTATTGATGACTTTATAGAATCAACGAATAAAAGTTCTACAAGAAATTCCATATTTTTTTATTTTTTTTGTGGGAATGTGAATCTTACATCATTTCTAATATTATATTTATGTTTGGACAAATAATATGAAAAAATTATTTCTTACGAACAACAGGTGTAGAGATGCATGCGCTGTCAAATCTTAACTGTCGATCACAACAAAACTGTATTTCAATGGGCCCCATTTAAAAAAAAGAAACAAAAAAGTTGTGATCGACGGCCGAGAACGGACAGTACATGTATCTCTGGATGCGCTATCCTTATGGAATTATTTCTCAATAATATGAGCTATATTTTAAAGCCAAAATACCTTGAGTTGCATAAAGATATGAATAATGTAGATTTGGAAGTCGGCCTCACATATGATTTGAAATTAAGGTTTGCAATAGATTTTTAAAATAATCTTTGAAGGCGATTTGATTTTCTTTTATATCTCAATTTTTTTATGATTTGAGTTGGAACAAGTCCAAATAAATCAATTTGAGCTAGCTCGTGTCAATTTTGAGCATGATCGAGCTGAATTCAAGCTAGAACAGATACAAATAACTCATTTGAGCAAGCTAGTTTCGATTTCAAGCTTGAATCTAATGTAACGAGTCACAAGTTGATTTTGAGCCACACTCAATTCATTTGAGCCAATTGGAAGCTGACTCCAGCTCGGCTTGAAAATGAATCATTAGCAGCCCTGTCTCATTATGACCGCACCAACACTTGGAACATCAGTTATCATTAACTTGAATGTTGCAACCATTATCATCAAGGAAGCTCTTGTGCCACTCATTGTCGTAGATGTATTTTCTTGGAATATGATTTATTGTCTTTTGAATGATAGGGAATTCAGGATTTAGGTGTTTGATCTGAGCTCGATTAGATTACTTTTATTGGAGCTCGGTTCATATCGTTTAGACGGTCGGTTTAACAATAAATTTTGCTAAAATTGGTGGATGAATGGTCTTAAATTTATTTTTGAAAGTTTTCAGTTGATGAATTATATTAGTGTTTGTGTTTTGTTAAATAATTATATGTTTATATATCATTTGCCCTCTGATTTTCAGATATTAAAAATTGTCTCATCCAATAATATATATATTGAATCCTGCAAAAATTTTTTAAGGAAAACTATCCCACTGAAGCCATGATATGACTATCCCTAGACATGTTGTAATCATAATTTTAGCCTTTCAGGATGTCGATGCTTAAATTGGTGCAACAATTGTCAAAAAAGGTTTCATTGAAGTATTTCAAAAACTTTGAAATATCATATATTTAAATCTCCTGAAATTAGATTTGTTTTCCAAACACCAAGCTAACAACAATTATACCCTTCAAATGGCTCAAAATAGTTTTCATAGCCTGCCAATGATTTTTTTTATGGATCATGCATGAACATGCTCACAAAATCATCTACTTATGTAATATTTATTTAAGTACAAACTATAACATACATCAGTCTGCCCACGGTGATAGCATAAGAGATTGATCGTATATATTTTCTCTTTTGATCATCTTTAGGAAACTAATATGAACTCAACTAGATGAGATGCAATGGTAGACTCACTCCCTTGCTTGAGTAATCAATGCCAAATTTCTTTAGCACATTTTGTGAGGTTCACCCAACTCCATCTTGTAATTTTTGAATAGTTGCTTTATCATTTTATCAACCAATATTTTACAAAAGCTACACTCAACAATCATCAATATATAGAAGCAAGTAGATGAACTCACCATTGACCAATCAATTAAAATATGTACAATGATTGTATTGGCGCGTGTGTGCTCTTATCCCATCATAAACTGATCAAATTTCTTAAACTACTATTGTGATGACGATTTCAAACCAAATAAAGACTTATCCAATCTACAAATCAAGTATTTTGAGGCTCCATATCTTGGTGACTGCAACATGCAGATTCCTCGTGCAATTCTTCATGTGGGAACACAATCTTCAAATCATGATGCTCCAAAATCAGACCAAAATGCACTATGAGTGTTAAGAGAACAGGAATTGAGGGATGCTTGATCACTGGGTAGAACATATTGTCATAGTCAATCTCCTCTCATCACGTAAAGTTTTTTACTACCAACCATGCATTTGTATCATACAATAGTTCAATGAGAACCTTCATTCTTTGCATACAACTATTTACACCTAATGATTTTTCTTCTTGGAGGAAGCTTCACTGGTGTCTAGGTATCATTCTTCCAAAGCGCCTAAATCTCTTGATTCGTGGCCCCTTTCCAAAGATTCTCATCTGGGCTCTCTACTTCTTTATAATGACAATAAATTTTAGCCTCTATGATCAAAGGTGCAAATACAATGTAATCCATCGACCTAGTTAATTTTTGGATATTATGACACCTGATCCTGCTTCTAGTAATAAATTATTGACCAAGGATTTCATCCTCAACATCTTTTTCCTCATCCTTCTGGCATACTTCTTCAGTTGCAACTGAATCATGTATCCAAGTAGGAGTGAATAACTTCTATGGAACAGATGAGGTTTTATCAAACTGTAATTTTTGTTTCATATATATAGTGCCAAAAAAACTCTATGCATGCTTTGAGTTCCGAAATTTTAACAAGCTCCTCTCGTCAAATGTAACATTTCCACTAATGACAATTTTCTTCTCTGTCTTATCATAACATTTGAAACTCTTAACTCCACATCTGAAGGCATTGAAGATTGCTTTTTTCCTCATTATTCTATTTTATCATTTTGCATGTGATAATAAGTTGGACACTAAAACACTTTCATGTGCTCGTAATTTCTAGCATGATACCCTGACATTTGGGATCTTCTCTCCAATGGCTACAAAAGACAAATAGTTCACTGAGTGGCAAGTATAATCTATATCCCATTCCCAATAGGCACTATCCAACCAAGAATTGGACAACATACACCAAACTTACTCCACTAAAGTTTTAGTCAACCTCTCTACCACCCCGTTTTGATGTGGTGTCCTTCAAGAGTGAAGTGATGATGTCCAATTCTTGAAGGACTCCAATACTTTTGTAGATAATAAGAGAAAATACACATCTTAGCTGTCTAGCACTCTTGCAAGTACTTATATGATGTGTATCTTCTCTTGTTATTTGATCTGATACACCAAACTTTTTTACTAGTTCGAGTCTCAATCTTTTTCTTTTAAGTTGTGAAAATTTTTGGCACATTGTTCTTGCACTTCATAATGTACACCCAAACATATCTTGAGTAATTATCGACAAAAGTGATAAAATTATGTTTATTTGATGAATAATGTAGTCTTCATCAGACCCCAAATATTTGTGCGAAGACTCTAAAATAACATTTGTAATGTGGATGACAATATCAAAAGGTACTTGTGTCTTATCGTCAAACACACAATACTCACAAAGTTAAGCTTGCAGGTGCTTGCTCCTTTGATTAATTCTCATTTCGCCAAAACCTGAAGTGAAGCCTCTTCAATATAAGCTAGCTAGCCACCATACAATGTGGCAGTGTCAGAAGAATCATCAATAACAGTCATAATTTCAATCATTGTACTATCTTAAGATAGTGAAAGTTGTAATGACGATCTCCTTTCATAAAAAAAGTGTTCCAAAATAAATTCTCAAAACTCATAGCTCAATAACTTACTTTAAGCCTTTGACCTCTAAGGCCTCAATTGATAGTAAATTCTTTCAGCTATTCGTAACATGCCTAACATCAACCAGCTCTCTAACATTATCATCATTCTTAATAAAAATGCTTTTTATACCAATAGTACAACAAACTTAATTGCCTCTCAGTCACTGCATCACAATCGAGCTTTTTGTATATATAGAACTTGCATTGATATAGATACATGTGATAGATAGCAGCTGCGTCCATGTTTAAATGCAAATCATTAGTACATAAATTGTAAGAAACTAAAAATAACGATACATCTAAATATGTCTTGTCACATCTCTCTACAATAAGATTGGCTTTCGTCTCAACAAAAACTTCATTTTCCTTCTCTTTCAGATTCAAATAATCTTTCTTCTAATGATCAAGCTCCAAACAGAAAGCACACTGATTATTTTCAACAGTATGCTCATAAGATTTTCCTCAGTTTTGAGAAGCACCACTATTGTCCTCTTTCTTTGAACAATTCTTCTTATTCTCATGTTTGTCACGTTAGAGTACAAGTGTCTTTACTGACTCCTTTTTGGATTCCTTGTTCCCTCAAAGGAACTCATGATTCAACTACGTCGTAGTCATCACGTCACAATTCTCAAATGAGTGTCATTGTAAATTTTTCATACTCATCATGGAACGAATTCAACATAAGAGGTACATTGCTTTCTTCTCCAACGTCTTCATCTCGATTTAACAAATATGCCAATAATTTTGTGTAATTATTTAAGTGTTCATCAATAGTAATCACACGTCTGATATGAGATATGTAGAGTCGACACTTCATATGGAGATAGTTTTTCACATTCTTTGCGAGATATTTCTTCTCTAACATTCTCTAAAGTTTTCTTGCAAACGTCTCTATAATCACCCCATATTTGATCTTCCGAGATAAACAAATTTATATCAAGCCACAAGAATATTAGTTTATCTTTAACCAATATCTTTCTTACATCTCTTCAAAACGTTCATAGCTACTAAGAACTTCTTCTACATTCAAAAAACACAATACATTCATCACCTCACATCGCCTCATACCAAAGTTTCATTTGCTATCAAAATTTGTCACATCAATCTTGTCAGAATGTATAACCACCTGATGAATCAATGCATTTTCCACCATCATAATGGATGTTGAAATACCGAACGACATGTTATTATCTATGGTTCTACTAGATATTATAGCCCAACTTTCTTTGATTTCTTTGTCTTGCGTCCACGACTTCAACAGAATCAAACTCACCCGTTGCTGGAATCACTGATCTGACTCTAATACGAATTGTTGTTCAAAATAAGGTGGACAATAAATTCACACAACAAATAAACAAACAAACACATTGCAGAAAAGATCGACCTAATTAGGTTAGAACTCGATAAACTCAAATCCTCAATAGTCCTTCATATAAATAAAAGAGAATTCTTGTAATAAATTAATAATATTTTAAATATAAAAAAGATCATATATTTAGATATCCATAAATTAGAATTCATAATACAAAAAGATTATATAAAAAGATCTCCCGAAATTATGTTAACTGGTATTGAACTTCATAATATAAACGTTTCCTAATTTACAAATATTAAATTTTAATATTTTTCATAACATATATTGGTTACTAGCAACAACATTGGCTTCGAGATCTCGATGAAGTACTGTAATTCTTTCAACTCTCAGTAGACTACTGTAATTCATTCTTAATATTAAAATATTCATTATAAAACAAGACCCTAATTTATAATCTTCCTCACAATATTAAACTAGCAAGGTTTACTTTATTTAAAAAAGACAATAAAGTGATTAACAAAGGGGCATTTATAGAACAAAAAAATATTACATCAGGACTCCGAATGCAGGTCTGCTTGCGGAGTCCAATCTCGAGCTAACACATGGAAGGCTGATGCCCATCTAAATAAAAAATGAAAAAAGAATGAAAAAACGTGAGACCTAACCCAACTGTGTTATAGAAATGTTCTCTAGCGTTATTCTGAATATTTTTCGCGTTAATCATGTGTTAATGATGTATTATTGATGCGATTTCGAGATGTTATTGGTCTTTAAACAACAATACCAACTCAAAATCACATCCATAACACATGAATAACACATCAATAAAAGTTTTCATCTTGTCATTGGATTGTATCACCTCAATAACACATGAATAACACATTAATAACACATTAAAAACATTGACCGCGGTGATTTTGAGATGATATTATTCTTGAAACAACAATACCAACTCAAAATCACCTCCATAATACATGAATATCAAATCAGTAAAAATTTTCATCTTGTCATTGAATTGTATCACCTAAATAACACATCAATAACATATGAATAATACACCAATAACACATTAAAAAGAGTGAATGAAGTGATTTTGAGATGTTATTGTTCTTTAAATAACGATACTAACTCAAAATCACTTTAATAACACATTAATAACACATCAGTAAAAGTTTTTATCTCGTCATTTGGTTGAATCACCTTAGTAACACATCAATAATGTTTGAATAACACGAAAAAAAATTCAAAATAACGCGAGAGAATATTCCTATGCGATGAAATATTCCTATAACGCATCAGTCGGGGCGGGTCGCAGTTTTTGTTCTTTTTTTTCATTTTTTATGTAGATGAGCACTGATTTTCCATATGTCGGCTCGAGATTGGACTCTGAAAACAGCTCTGCATGCGGAGTCCTAATATAATAATTTTTCAGCATTTATATACACAACACTCTAAACAAATCATTTTAGCAATTTCACACTTCAACTTCCATATTTATAAAATAAGCACATTAAAATCATAAATAAGCACAGAAAACACACTCCGTCTCCTCTGTTTCTTTCGCCGTCGACACTTCGCGCGGAAAGTCCGACAAGGTTGACGGAGACGGATTGCCGGTTTTAGTGTATCTCATCGACGGAGGGGAAACAGCAGACTTGCTGCTGTGGGGAATGCGGGCGGAGGCATTCTCTTCTATCCTCTTCTATCTTCTCGACATATTCAACATCACCGAGAAGCGCGGCGGTTCCAACACAAAATGACGAGCCATGAACTCGATAGCATATGTTTGTACCTTCCATTTCGAAATAGTTGCCGCCGAAGTCAGCCATCGCCTTCTCCGCCGCCATTATCAGAGTTTGCAGCAACTTGCCTCCATGTTTTCGGCACGGCGAGTGGTGGTGGCTGCCCCGATTCAATGAAAAGAGATCTCTCGGGTTTGGGCGGAGTGAGAGCGGGTCCCGCCGACCGGAGGAGAAGAATATGAGTTTTGAAGGTTTTTGTTTTCCCTTTCGGCGAGCTCCGGCGAGATGGTTTAACCCTGTTAACGGAAGTGCTAATTCTATAAATATTGATGTTTAGTTGTGAAATATGTAAAATGGTATGTTTTGAGTGCCGTGTATGTAAAAATCCCTAAAAAAAAAAAGAAATAAAAAAAAGCTGCGATAGTCCGCAACGGACGGCGATCTTGCTGATCTATCATCAAACGGCCATTTAAATTCAAAACCCTAACAAACGACTTCACGTACCGCCATTTCGTTGATTACGGTGATTTCTCTTTCTGTTCCGGTTGGTCGCCTCCTGGAGTCACCGGCAATCTCCGCCATTGATTCGCTTTCCACCTCAGCCTTCGTCTCTCTCTTCTATCATCTGTATCTTGATGGAGTTCTGGGGTAAATCTTTGATGGCTTTTTCCGCCATTGTTTTCGTTTCTTCTATTTCTTTGCATTATTCTTTGATCTGAACGTGGGAAGGTTTCTTTCTTTCACATACTTCTATACTTCTGTTACTTGTCGGCCTAGTTTCTTAACCAATGCAGGGGAAACTATATTTCTTTTTCTGTATTTTTTGGCGTAAAATTGGAGGTGTCTTTGTTCCTTACGGCGCTATTCTTTAAGTTGGATTAATCATTTTGATGCTAGTCGTCCTTTGTCCTCTTTCGTTCAATGCTCTGTCTTGCAATTCTTTTTCCAATGCTTCTACTTTCCGATTATTTTAGTGATGCAGTTTGTTACAGAAATCTACTGCTTATCAATTGATGATGCTGATTTTGATAGGTTTATATTAACTTTGGTGCGTGACTGAAGGATTAATAATAATAATAATATTGATGTGATGATGAAGATGATATTATTATTATTTTTTTTATTTGGAGATTGGTGGATGAAGTGGGTGAGAAATTACATTTCCATGATTTGGAAAGCCTTAATTTTTATTTCTTGAAATTGGCATAAAAGGGGTATTTAGTGGCGAAGTATGATGCTGAGGTCAGCCTTCAACATCTCTCAGTAAATATGCTAGCTAGATCTCAGGAAGATTGTGCTTGCAATCTTCGATTGCATGTATGTTCATGTCAAATGAATTCTATATTGATGGCACATACGATTGACCTTCGTAAAAAATATGGTAAAAATTGTTGCAAGTGTTAGTGGCTGAAATCACTCCCAAAATTTACTTACAATGGCTATTAAATCTCCAATCATAGGATGCCACTATGTTTTTCTCAAATAAAGTTAGATGTATCTTATTTAGCTCTGATACTAAAATGACAAAAGAATTTAAGTTAGTGGTGGAAGGGTGGCCAAGTTATGAGTGGATCTTTGCTATTGTGGAACAAAGAGTGGGTGGCAAGCCTAGTGTTATTTTGACCCCCAATTATTGAACTAAGGTAAAATGACACTTTTGTAATGTGGTATCGCTCTCCTTCCATATCTCACCTACCGCTCACCTACCGCTCTCTTACCTCCCACCTACCACTCTCTTGTTTCTATAAATAGAGAGGGTGTGAGGCTTCGGAGAGCAAGGGAAGAGATCTTAAACTATCACGAAGGAGGAGCAAATGGAAGAGGTCTTAAGCTACCACAAAAGATGAGAGAATAGCTAGAGAGTTAGAGAGGAGGAGAGCATCTTGAGGCCTTGTATCGCTTGAGATGGAGGTCATAGAAGGAAGATGAGAGCTCATCTCTATGTATAAGCTATGTATTCTTCATTTCTTTTGCCTTGGTGAATTATTTGATTGATTTCCTTCCGTGGACGTAGATCTAGTTGGATCGAACCACGTAAACGATCTGTGTTTGCTTGTATTCTTTTTCGTCTCATTTCTATGCCATGAAGTACATATCCCACAACAATTGGCGTCGTCTGTGGGAAGATCCATACTTCTTGGCTAGAGGTGTCCATGTAAAGGTGTTCGCGACTAGCGACGAAGAAGAGGAGTTCGACATTCACGAACAGAGGAGCAAGCGGATCGCGTCGCAGGCAGCCGAATCACGACAGATTCGGTGAGCAGTGGAAGCTTCGATCAACTGGATTTGCATCGCAGGTTGTGCGGTTCGGCGAGAAGGAGGAGGAACAGTCCGAGAGCAAGGCCAAAAATTTGCAACAGGGCTGCCAGCAGAGGATTTCAGAGCAGGAGTTAGGTCTTGCAAGCACCTCGGCCAAAGGGAAAAAGGCGGAGATCGCACAGAGAAGGGTTCAGGGAGTTCCGTGTTCGGGAGTTTTCGAAGCAGGAGGACCTGAGCAGTTTGGCGAGGCGCGACGACTCTGGACAGACAGTTGTTCTCGTGCAAGAGGCAGAGGAGGAATTCCTGATTTGTTCCGCTGGACGCAGAGGAGTGTCTGCGGGAAGGAGGTGCGAGCACAGAACAGGAAATTTTCTCTGATGAATAGGTGTGATCTCTGCCAGAAGGGATCGAAGCTCTCCATTCGGTTTGCGAAGGCAGTGGAGTTCACGGGGAGAAGGTAAGAAATTTGGAGAGAATTTCTTGGACAACAAGACACTGCTGTTGCTAAACTCTATTCCTCAGAGCTACGAGCATTTCAAGGATGCGATGCTTTATGGAAGGGTGCAGACTATTACTCTGGAGGAGGTTCAATCTCTGATTAGAGCCAAAGAACTTCAGAGGAAGCATGACAAAGATAAGAAAGTTAGCAGAGACAATCTTATTGTCAAAGGAAGATCAAACAGGAAAGATTCAAGAAATGGTCAATATAGATCAATGTTAAGCAAGGATGGCGAGAATCAGTCATCAAGGGGATCTTTCAAGTGCTATCATTGTCACAAAGACTGGTTTGAGACACTGCAACAGGAAAATGATGAGTTCGTTCTACTGGGAGACAATAAAGCTCACAGGGTTGTTGGAAGTGGATCAATCATGATAAGGATGTTTGATGGAGTTGAACGAGTACTGAAAAATGTCAGGTATGTACCAGAGCTCAAAAGAAATTTGATTTCTTTAGGTACGCTGGAGTCAAGCGGATGCTCGTTCAAGGCAGAGAATGGTTGCATCAGAGTAACCAAAGGCCCTCGTGTCGTCATATAAGGAGTCAAGAAAAAAGGGTTGTACTCTCTTATCGGAAGAACTGTGATTGCTAAGTTCATGTACTGTTTGGACTTAGCAAACTCAAGCAGGGCTGAGGGCCCTCAGAGGCCAGGTGGAGGGAATCTTTACTTCAAAGCTTCTCAATTGAGGGTTAAGGTAGAGAATTATTATTTTGACCCTCAATTATTGAACTAAGGTAAAATGACACTTTTGTAATGTGGTATCGCTCACCTACCGCTCACATACCGCTCTCTTACCTCCCACCTACCACTCTCTTGTTTCTATAAATAGAGAGGGTGTGAGGCTTAGGAGAGCAAGAGAAGAGATCTTAAGCTATCACGAAGGAGGAGCAAATGGAAGAGGTCTTAAGCTACCACAAAAGAGGAGAAAATAACTAGAGAGCTAGAGAGGAGGAGAGCATCTTGAGGCTTTGTATCAAGGTGTCGCTTGAGAGGGAGGCCATAGAAGGAAGATGAGGGCTCATCTCTATGTATAAGCTATGTATTCTCTATTTCTTTTGCCTTGGTGAACTATTTGATTGATTCCCTTCCGTGGACGTAGATCTAGTTGGATCGAACCACGTAAACGATCTGTGTTTGCTTGTGTTCTTTTTCGTTTCATTTCTTTGCCATGAAGTACATATCCCACAACACCTAGATATGTGGGAAATGTATTGGTGGAGAGTGGAGATAGCACATTATGAACCGAGGAAAAAAGAAATTCAAAAGAAAATTACCTGCTTCATTCATGATTGAAGTAAAAGATAAATATTATTTTATGAGAAACTTTCCAGAGTCTCTAGAGGAGAAGGGTACAAAAAAACCAAGACATTCTACAATCTACATGCTACAACCCAATCTTATTTTTTATTGCAATGCTCACATATTTTTAGTCATTATTTAGAGATTATAAGAATAAAATAATTCAATAAATTCCTTCATTGGGCTTGCAATATCGTCTTTAACTTTGAAATTTTAAATTGCACAATTTGTGGACCCTTTTTGAATCAAGCCATCCATTTATTGTTTCATAAGGCAACATCAATCAAAAAGGAGAGAGAGTAAGCCCCCTTGGTCGAAATTATTAGGTTTGGGGAAGTCATTCCAAAAGTGATGATCACAACTAGGGGTGTAAACGAACCAAACACGAATGAACAGAGCTCGTGTTTGTGTTTGGTTTGTTTGAAATTACGTGTGTTTGAAATAGACTCGTGTTTGAAATTGTTTGTAAAGTTACAATTCGTGTTTGATTTGATTTGTTTGAAATGTTTAAAATGTTCGAATTGTTCGAATTGTTCAAATTATTCGAATTATTTAAATTGTTTGAAATATTACAAATTTGTTTGTATTGCTCGTATTTTTCGAAATTTTTCAAAAACTTGAACCTATAAGAAAATAATGCTTAAACCTGTATGAATCACAAACAAATGCAAAATAGCTGAAACAATGCTCACAATTAAACCATAATATCATATTTCATTCATAAAAAATTCAGATCTGGAGGCAATATACAATATTTCACTCCCAAAAACTAGGTTTCACTCAAAGAAAACTAAATAAAAATAAAAAATTATAATAAAATTTAATTTAACAGACAAAGCTGAAGATAAATACGATATTATAGAAGTTAATATTAGCTAAGAGGCGAACTCGAATATCAGATTAAAATTTGTAGGATTTAATTTTTTTAAAATATGATAAATTTTTAGAGTATATAACTATTTTTAAAATATGATTAATTATATATATATAATTATTTTATATTTCGAACAATAACGATTCAAACATGATCTATTAAATGACTGTTCGTGTTTGGTTTGTTTATAAACTGAACAAAAAAAATTGTTCGTGTTCGTCTCGTTTGCTTATCCAACGAATTGAACACGAACTCTTCGACGAGCCGAACACGAATTGTTCACTAACAACGAGCTTTTCTGACAGCCCTAATCACAACCTTTTGTGAAGCAGAGAGAAAATATTAATTTTTTTTTTATAAATTCTCTTCTAAGACTCAGTCGTACTTGAAAACTTGAAAACTTGAAATTTTCAGAAAATAACAAAATCTTGATGAAGATAATTCTATTACTCATTGACAATATTCAAACCTTTTTGTAACCTTTTAAAACCTTTTCTTATGTTGTGAAGCTCATAGAATGATGGCAATTATTAGACCCCTTTTCTCCTTAGATATGATGCCTTCAAACTTGCATTTATGTTCTACACTTGACTGAATGTCTCTTTGCATCATTTGATTGCTATAGTACGTCATAGAGTTAGTCATTGGTTAAGGTCAACAAAATACAGACACTATTTTTTTTTTTCAGTAAACTTGCCTCCCTACTATCTTGGATTATATATATATATATATATATTAAACCCTTCAACCTTCTTGTCTTTCTGTCATTATTTCTTTCATGCCTTTTTTTTCTTAAAGTTATGTCCTTATAAGTTTGTTACTCGTCTTTTAAGATCTTCAAGTTAATGTTCTCTGGCAGTTGAATTTTGTATATCCTAATTTACAAAGTTATACCCTTACTCTTAATGAGTTGTTAGTGTTACCAAAGGATGCTCATGTCTGATTTTTATGCTGATGCATCCTGCCAGCTTTTTAATGTGTTGAGGACAATGTATGTTTTTCTGTGAAGATGAAATATTGTCCATTATTCATTTATATTTTTAGGGAAGACTTGATTTGTAATAAAACTTAGCTTATCTTTGAAGATGGATGGGGTTTCAGGTATTGAAGTTAAACCTGGACAGACAGTCAAATGTGAAGCAGGGGATGAAAGCATTGTGCATCTTTCACAGGTTTCTATAAATTTGGAAATTTTTATGGAGAGATGCTATAGTACTCTTACTTATTTTATCATTTATCATTGTTTCTTGTCACGCAGGCTTCGCTTGGTGAAATTAAGAAGGAAAAAGGATCTGAATATGTTCCAATCTTTGTCAAGTTTAATGATCAGAAGCTAGTCATTGGAAACCTTTCCGCAGATAAATGTGCTCAGATTCAGTATGATCTTATCTTTGAGAAGGAATTTGAGTTGTCACATGGCTCCAAGAATTCTAGCGTGTTCTTTGTTGGTTATAAGAGAGTTAATGAGATTGGTGAATATCCTTTCTATTTCCATTATAGACTAACATTATTTTTTTTAATCTGTGTCAAGATTGTCCTAAAATTGCTACCTTAACTTAATTTTCATTGACATCACATCCAAGTATAGTTTTGATGGCAAGTTACTGACTTTGGTTATCATCCTTTTTTATGTTGAATCATTCAATACTTCAAGAGATTATGCTTTTTCTGTGTTTTGAACTCTTTCTTTTCCATCCAGATTCTAGCACTGATGATGATCTTTACATTGATGAAGGAGCAAATGGTATGTATTTCCCTATTTTTTATGGTATTTCCGGTTATTATATGGTTGTGTGGCACACTCGTCCTATGCTATATGGTCATAAATGAAAATAAGTGATTCACTTTTAACCTTTATAAAAAAAATTGTTCCTTAAACTTCATTTCACACCGAGGTATTGTAGAAGAAGAAACTGCAAAATTCGATCCAATTTATTGTAATCATTAGTCAACATTTCGGTCAATCATATTCTGAAAAGTGAAAAAAATCATTTGCCTAACAAATTATCTGCTGAGATGTGAAGAAGGTTCAACTAAAGGCAAAAATAATCTACTATCTTTTTTATGTCTATTTCTTCTCAAGTTGCTTGGCTAGGATTGCTTGATTGACTTGTTGATGGGTTCCGAGTAGAGTTGGTTCTATCTTAGCCCACTCGATTGACTGGATTGCTTATGGCGCTGAATCTAAGATTGGTGAGAATGAGCATTTGCATAGTCACATAAGAGGTTTAATGGAATGCAATCAATAAAGAAAACGACAGTAGATGTTGCATGGAATTTATTTAAAATGTCATTGGGCAGGAAAAATGTCTTTTCATTGACGTATTTGAAACGAGTATTTATGGAGCCCCTAAGAAGTGAAAAAAAAAAAAAAAGAAAAGAAAAGAAAATAGAGAACATATGCCAGTTTATGTGAAGCTTGCCTTGATAAGTTTCATGCAAGCCAAAAACTCATTTCTTCAGCCAAACAATTTTGATGCATCCCGAAAGTTGGAATTTTGCAGAAGGGGCCAAACTCCATCAAATTTAAACTCTGATCAAGTGAGTTCAATCATTAGACTTAATTTTAGGTTTAGTTTGGCTTGACCTCTTATCATTGGTTTGGGCATAACTGGATTCAATAAAAAATTGAAGGGCAGATTCTCAACTCATATTTTTATGAGTTCAACATACCTGATGAGACGTTATTTACATAAAGTGGAAAAATGAAAATTGAATTTCAGTAATTTTAGCTTCTTCTTATTGATTTTAGTGCACTTTTATCATTTCTTGTCTGGGTCATTTGATCTTTTACTCATTGGAATTTTGATCCTCCGTAATTTTTGTTCTTAGACCATTTCTGAGCCAACAAGAAATTTGTCAAATGAAACTAACTCTTTATTTTAGCAATTTTTCTCACCCATTGTCACTAGGTTTGGAATAACCTTCATATTTTGTTAGAATCACACTAGATTTTGAGGGTAGATTCTTGACTAAATCCTCGAATTACGTTCTTATTCATAGCTTTAGTCAATTTTGATTAATTGTGATTTACGTTTTTGATAAAGTAAGAAGTTCAAAAATCCTAAATTTAAGGGGGCATTAAAAATAATAATTTAATTTGTAAAAATCCACTAAAAATTAAGTATTTAAAATAAATTGAAAAATTAAAACAAGAAAAGAAAAGAAAAAATCCCGACTAGTTTCTAAATTTTTGAAAATACAATGACACTTTTTATTAATCATGGCGTAATTTACTCGTTTCTCGTCAAATTGCATGAAATTTTGAAACAATAAATATGGCATTACTTCCTCATTATGTTTTATAAATTGTACGCACAATTCTCATTGAGTTCTCCATCCTATGTTTGAAGGCTCTTTACACGTTTTTATCTTTGTGATATAAGGAAATTATTTTTTCTTGAACCCTATGATATAAATTGTGTGCCCTTGCAGGTATGTTAGTGTGATACGTCATTCTTGGCATGGTGGAATCCATGCATAAACTCAGTGCTATGCACATCTTTATAAGATGTGCAATAAAATTGGGGTCTTGGGTACCCCGTCCATTACACTATACACATCTTTATTAGCATGTTGGTGGTCTGACATTTTCGCAGACACCGAACCGCCTTGTATATAGGGCGAGGTCGTAACTCCCACACTTTGGTTAATCCGATCCTCCTCCCTACATGGACCAAAGTTGACAAGATTGAGCCTCCACTTTGGCCAGTCTGATCCTCCTTACATGGGTCGGAGCTGACAAGATTGAGTATATGCTGAGTCAGTCTGGTCCTCCCCCTTACAAGGACAAGAGTTGACATGAGCGGTGCTTTTAGTGGTGTAAGTTATAATTATACCCCGATGATGGTCGTGTTGATGGTGAATCTCAACCGGAGGGTCTATCTATAAAACTCAAAGTATAAATAATAAAAGTTATAAGATAATCAAATAAAAATTTACCACCCAATGCTTAAAGCAAAAATCCATTCACCCTCCGCAACCGTTTGTCGAAGTGGACAAATCTAAGGCTGACTTGAGCTCACAAAAAAGCCAATGTCATATCAAGTATATTACTAAATTCATACTCAAAATGAATTTTATGCCTGTAAGGACATTGCCTAAGTACTCTATCAGTGTGGTTCTTGCTGCCGAATAGCACCACAAAGAAGCGGTTACAACTAGATCCCTCTGATCGAGTGGACTGCCGCCAAATGACACCATTATATTAGAGTCACAGCTATAACCCTTATGTTCCTTAATGACAGTCTGCTCTTTTAAGTGTTGAATCATAAGTTATATTTGATGGGGGCAGAAAGCCCTTTGTAAGCTATGGTCGCTTAGATTAGTCCCTTTAGACAAACATTCACCTCAGGTTTACAATATCCCCTTGGACGAAGCAACCCATGGCTCTGACAAGGATTCTTTGGTCACGTTGGGTCTACTACTTCCGCTAACTAAGTAGACCCAAAACCATGACAACTTGGGCTAATGAGACCATAAGATCTTGACCGAGTTCGTCATCATTTCCCTCACCATCCGCTTTGAGCTCACGATGATGATTTTTACAAATTAAATTCTCAAATTTGTTGCTACTATATGCTTAGTCCGAATACTTAGCGCTTAATGACTAGCTTAATCGAAGTATTCTCCTGTCGTGGGTAATTAACTATAGAGGTTTGCGTCTATGGGAAACCTCGAGCCCTATATCTTAAAGTTCTCACAAAATGTGGGCGAAATCTCTAAGTAGTGTCTTATCTACTATTTCATTTGGTGATCCCATTTGTCATCAATAATTTATTTTATTTCCTTATTTCTTTATAAGCAGCTCCAAATTCAATACAATCTGTAATTTGATATTCTCTACTAATATGAAATTATAAATAATCACATGATTAATCTAGTGCGAGGTCTTTCTTGGTAAAAGCACCAAATCTAAGGTATGTGCTAAATTTAAAAAGAATTAAAGATAAACTGAATCAAAGAATTTATTTGATTTTTGAAAAATTTTGATAATTTGCTTCAACATACAGATAAATAACATGAAACAATTAAACGAAATGAACAAAACTGCTGAATTAAGGACCATGTTTACTAAATCGAATGTCTATTGAAGTGATTCATGAAAATATCTACTTTAGAACAATCAAAATACCAGGTTAGTAAAACAAAAGTTTGATTTATTTTAAGTATTCTTACATCTTTAGTGTCAATAAATCAACCCTCCCGTTCACACACGATCAATCGGCACAGTAAAATTTTGCTCTTGGGGCCATGACGAAAGCCTGCATTGTCTCATGCTTTTTCGTGGTTGTGATGAATGTGACTTTCCTGCTTTATCAAGGTCGGGATGAAAGATTTGTAGGCACGGATTAATGTGATCCCTTTCCTCTATTGCTTCGGCTCCTGCTCTCGTATGATCAAAATGAAGGTTGTAGTTACTCCTGTTTCTTTTATGCAAGATCGGCATGGGACGAGAAGAGTGTACTGTTATTGAAGGCCTAATGATTCATTATTAATATTTATGCTTTAGGTTATTCTTAGGTTATTCTTATATGTTATATTATATTGTATTATAATATAATAATTTTGTTAAAATACATTGATTGAGGGGCCGTCTCAATCCTATTGGTACGTACGATTCAGATGAAAAGACATCCTTATAGGCGCCATTGAGACATAAGCGTCGAGGTATTTTTAGACTGCTTCAGTTCAAGGCACTTCTCAAGAAATGTGCCTCTAATCCATTATTGAGAATATTCTTGTTATCATATTCAATACGTTAGTAATTATAAGGTGTGCCGATGAAAACCTGTATGTTTTCATGTCTCTAATAAACCTCAGTAGACTGCAGCTACTATGGTATTAGAATTCTTTAGGGTATGTTTGTTATTTAACTTTGAAATTTAATGCTACATTGTCTCATTTCCTAAAATTCTTAAAGAGCTAAAAGAATAGTTTCACACTGCAAGCGCATACGTAATTTTTAGAGGCCATAATTATCATTGTATTATATGAGTCATATAAGCTAGATTAGCTTAGAGCTTTGAACTTTTTATGGGAAACGAGTATCTATCTAGATATGCTTATATAATTAATTAAGTAGATTATTCTGATAATCTTATAATTTCCAGAATAAGCTGGCTTGCTGTTTGAGGCAGATTATTCAAAATAGCTTATTGGTAGTTATGGCTGTATAAATGACATTCCTGCCCATGTCTGTTAAAATTGTTTAGTGCAGCTTATTCAGAATAACTTATTGGTATTACAGAAGCAGAAAGTGTAAAAGCATTAAATCATCACAGATCAGTTTCAAAAGATGACATACAGTTCTCAAACTGTAGCTAGAGTACAGAAACTGCTGCAGTTTGCATCACAGAAATTTCTGCAAATTCTCCATCACAGAAATTGCAGGTAAACAGTAATACCTTCACCAATCTGCTTAAAACCAGAGCTAATACCTCCCATCACACAAACATAGCTCATCCATATCAGTGGTGAAAACCCAAATAACATATATTCCAACAAGTATAAAACTATAAGGCATTGCCTTGATAAATTTTTTGTAGCCAAATCATTTTTGTTGTCATAGGCTAGACTTGCCCTCAAGTGAGAATCTCATAAGTTTTATTCAATGAGAAATTTACCCAAAAACCTATGCAAATATGAAGATGAAACAGATCTCAAGTTTCATAAGTCTCATATGAAGATGAAAACATCTACGCAAAAATGAGGATGCAGCAACATCGGACCAGAGAAATTGTAACATATCTTAACTGAGCCATACCCAAAAACCAGAGAAAATGAAGATGCAGAAAACAACTCATGCCACAGATCTCAACTGGGCTATACCTAAAAACCTGTAATGTACTCATATATCATAGGAGAAAAAAAAAAATTTCATTGCTTGCATCTACACTTCCCAGAAAAACCATCAGAGAAAAGGAAGCTTTCCAAGGATCGCAGCTAGGGAAATCGAAAAGATACCTGATGATCAGGAAAGAAAATCGGAAAGAAAGAAGGTTCGATCTTCTCTAGGGTGAAGGAATCCAGCGAGAGAGAAGGCGAGGGAGAGCAGTGGTTCCTCCGGAATTCCTAGGGCAACGCGGGCCGCTAACGCCAAATGCAGGGCTCTGCCTGTGTCGAACCAATATAAGAATTTATCGAACGCGGACGCAGTGCGGCAGGAATAAGTCAAAGGAACGTGATTACCAAACAGGGTGGCGGCGTTTTCAAAACGCCGCCACACTGCCCCAAATGGGCCCTAATATTATGTCTTTAACGAGTTACTTGTTAAACAAAAATTAAGTTTTTTTGTTAATATAAATAAATGTGTGTTGAGAAATTAGGGGGAAGAAAAATAAGTAGCTGCAATCTCTCATTTTTCAAGTAAGTCTCTCTCGGGAATTTGGTTTCCGAGGCTTCCTTTGCTTCTTCCTTCGGTTTGATTGGCCCAAGAAGAAGAAGAAGATTGGCGGCTAGGCTTTCCGACGATTTCGGAGAATTCGACAAGATCCTCGGCAGACCGGACTTCGGTTTCACGAAGAGACTTCGGTTTCAGTTTCGCCAGTAGTTCGCGCGACCAAATTTCTGCGATAGGCGAAGGAACAGGCGCAGAGGAGGATTTGGATCGCAACAGGAAGGTCGAATTCGTCCAATCGAGGAGTTTCGTTATGTGGGTTTTGGTGGGGGTGCGGGCAATGCCTCACCGTACGGTATATGAATAATTTTGTAATTACATATTGTACGTCAGAGTTACAATACACACACACACACACACACACACACACACACACACACACACACACACANNATATATATATATATATATATATATATATATATATATATATGTATATATATCTATGTGTGTGTATGTATTGTAACTCTGGCGTACAATATGTAATTATAAAATTATTCATGTGCCGTACGACGGGACATTGCCCGCACCCCCAACCCACATAATGAAATTCCTTCGATTGGACAGATTTTCCGGCTCCGCTTCACTCCGCTCAATTTCGTTCCAACATCTATCTCTTGTATGGTATATGAGTCATACCATAACAACGTGGTTGATTGTGTTCAAGTTTGATGCATTTAGCCTTCGTGTTTTTTTTTTTTTAAATTATATTTAATTAATATTCACTGATTTGGTGGTGGCTTCACATTTGGGTTTGTCTAGTGATTGTAAGTTTTGGAGGTTACCGTTTTAACATGTAGCTTATGTTCTTTAATTTTCTATCCTTCTGACTGGAAGAAGGTTTTATTAAATGTTTGTTTTCTTGAGTGTTTAAGTGCATATTTTTATACTCTAAAATTGCTTTCTTTTATGTCCGGTGACTAAATTTGGTGATATTTTCGTTTACGGTATTCAAACTTATTCACCTCCTTTTTTTTATTTTAAGGTATAGCTTATAAGAACAAATTTGGCAAATTGATCGCTGAAAAGGCTAGTGCAAGTAAGGATGATAATGTGGCTGCTAAACGGAAGGCTAACTTGGAGAAACCAAAGAAAGAGCTGGTCAAAGCTGATAAAAAGGTAGAGGATAAAGACAGTGAGAATGATAGCGAAGAGGACGATGATGAGGATTATGAGGAGGATGATGACTACAATGATTCTGAAGAAGATTCAGATAAAGATGAGGTCTGCTGTCGCTTCTGTGCTTATGTAACTACCAAATGCTGTTTATCTCGTACTCGCGTTCTTTTTCAGTTCTGGTGGCCATTTTGGTTATATATTTTCATCTGATATTTAATTAAAACGTTACTTTTTAATCATTTTTATAATTCTTGTTACTGGCCGCTATTTCAGTTGAGGATATATGAATTGTCATGGGTGGTTTATTAGTTCTAAAATAACAATTTTGTTTTTACAGCAAATCATTGAATCATCAGGAGATGGTTCAGAAGAAGGTTTATTAGTTCTAAAATAACAGTTTATGTTTTTACAGCAAATCATTAAATCATCAGGAGATGGTTCAGAAGAAGATGAGGATGATAGCTCTGAGGTTGAATCATCAGGAGATGGTTCAGAAGAAGATGAGGATGATAGCTCT
>NEWO01000002.1:9522091-9558845 GCA_003013225.1 Phalaenopsis aphrodite | reverse complement strand
ATAGTAAGTAGGTCCTTTGCAAGCAATAGGTAAAATTAATAGAATTCAAATCAAGCAATCAAATCCCCAATATAGAGAGATCTATTTTCAAAAATTAAATTTTTAAATGAAATTGAATAAATCAAGTAATTAAATCCGATCATCTGTAAGTAAGACAAGGTTGACAAGGTTCATATAAATATATGTTCTTATTAAGCCTGCTCATTTACAAGCAAGAAGTAAAATCAACAAAGTTCAAATAAAGTAATCAAATTCCCGACGATAAATGTGTTGATTAAAAATCTCAACCGGAGGGCTATTTTCAATGTTTAATTGATAAGGTTCATTTTCAAATATATGTTCATATTAAGCCCGACCCCTTACAAACAAGAAGTAAAGTCAATAAGCTTCAAATCAATCAATCAAATCCTTGATGATGGCTATGTTGACTAAAAATCTCTATCAGATGGGTCAAATTTTTAAATTAATTTTCAAATTTAGCTCTCAAAATAACAAACCAAAATATTGAAATTAAAATCAATCACCTAAAAGGATCAAATCAAAATTCGTTCACTATCCGCAACAGTTTATTGCAGGTGAAAAATTTTTGATTGATTTTAGATCGCAAAAAGTTAATATCACATCTAATGTATCACTATAGTAACATTCAAAGTAATCAAATGCTAGTAAGGACGTGCCTCAAGTCTTTTGTCTTTGGTGATTTGGTTCAAGTACTCTCTGATCATGTGTTTTGTTGTCAAATGATATCATTATATTAAGGTCACGTCTGCCCACATATTTCCCAATGATTTTCTATCATTTGAGTTGTGAATTATAATAGTACAATTGATTGACATAAAATCTTCTGCCAGTTTAGTTCGAGTTAAATTTGTACCATTAGACAAACATGCACCCCAAATCTGTAAGAGTTTCTTGGAATGAGTCATTGCTGACAAAGATCTTTCAGTTAGTTTGGGTTAACTATCTCCTTTTACTTAGTAGATTACGGACCACAACGACTCGAGACGATGGAACCTTGAGTTCTTGATTGGGTTTGTCATCATTTACCCTGCCATCTGCTTTAAGTTCAAGATGATAAATTGATCAATTTAAAACCTTAAATTGTTGTTACTATATATTGAATATTCAATATTTAATGACTAGCCTTAATCGAAAGTGCTCTCCTGTTATCGGGAGGTGTAATTAATTATAAGAGGTTGTACATATGGGAAACGTTGAACCGTAGATAAAAAAATCCTCACCAAATGAGGGTGAGATCTCTGGGTAATGTCTTATTTGTAATCCAATAGGTATTTTGAAATTTTGACCTAGAATAATAAACAAAAAGCTCTCAACGCAACGTGGGAGTTCGGGGCGCAAATTTTTGGAGCCACACTAAAGTGCTTCCTCAACTTCAGAGCACACTTGTTTTTGGCTCACACTCCTGATCGAAGCAATATCGCTAGATAAAAACTTGCAGCATGACTATGATTTTCCATACCTCTTCGTTTAAGAAGTTTAATAAATAATTTGAATTTTTATCACATAAATATCTGTTCATCTCTTCTATATCTTGTTGTACTTCCTATTATCCTCTTTCTGTTAGAACATTCTTTGTAAGATGAGGTCGAACTAGATTAGGAGAATCTTGAAGTTGCTTAAATCTAACGTATTCTAAAACAAAAATAACTTTAGTCATAGTAAATTTTCAATTTACTATACATTGTAGAATGGCGTTCTTATCGTCTTAGGATTTTTTTCAAGTAATCCTATAAGTCCAGATTTAGTAAATCTTGATCTGAATTGTTTAGCTTAATCGATGTTAAATCTAATTAAATCATAAAATGGCGTTCTTATATTTATTTCAGGATTTAAAAAATTAAATGATTATAATATTTCATTAAAAGTGGAAATAGATAGCAATTTTATGATTGAATGGTTGTTTATTTGCAATTATTAGGGGTATGAAGTAAAAGAAATGGAGGGATTTTGATTTTTTTGCTGTTTGTTTTGAACAAAATCTAATACAAGCATTTCTATTGTGGGTTTAGAATACCCAATAACGCTTATTATATATGTTAATGCTACTGTATAAGAATTTGGTATTTACTCAAATTGGCGAATTTAAGTACAGGGAATCCTCATAACCTACAACCTCATATTTCGTGCTACCCATCAGATGCTGTTGAATGCTTGTTGCGGCCATCTACCCATTGTTGCTGCCCACTTGTTACCATTGCTGCTCGGCACTTCTACCACTGCAGTCGTTGCCCACCACCCGCTCACCAATCACCCCTTGTTATCTTCGCCATTACCCTCTCATCTTCTGAATTCTATCATATTGGACTGGGTGGGTTCTTCAATCAAGTTGTAATGGTGGCAACTTGTGTGGATGATGCAAAATTTATTTAGGTCATGAGTAATCATCAACAAATGCAATGGTGGTGGCTAATTAATGTATTTCTTGTTGCAAATGATTGCGACTACTTCCATAATCAAAACCTATAATAGAGTATTTGATGAGTAATTTGGATGAGAAGTACCCTCACTTTAGAGGGGTTGCAATGTGTTGCTCTTGCTCCCCCATTAAGATTCACAGGGTGATAATGTTTATCAGTGGTTTAATTTTTTGACGGACTTTTTTGTTGAAAATTATTCAACTTGGGCTCACTACATTGCTTGGGCTAAATGTTAGCCAGCAATGTAGTGGGCAAATTTTTTTGTAATTAACTGTTGGCCGAGAACTTGTATGTGAATTTTGGATTGAGGGTGAATATCTTTGGCTAGTTCTTCTATCAAGAACCTCTAATTACCTGACAAATACCTAGGGAGAACAGCTGTGCTCTTTGTTCAACTCGTGCTGTTATTCACTTGTCTTTGGATGAGTTCAATAGCTCAGTATTAAGAACTTTGTAGACGCTAGTTTTTAGGAGATTTGATGAGATCTATCATTGGGCAATTTGAAGCATTTGGTGAACTGAACTTTAGTGAATTCTGAGTTTTAGCCAAATCAAATTATTTCATATTCAGAGACTTTATAAACCCACCTTAAGTTTTGTATGGAAACTTAATTAACCTAATTTGGGTAACTATTTGTCTAAAAACTTGACCTACCCATCTTAAATTTATTGGGAGGCTATCTTTCAGTCAATTTGGTGCAAAATGAAATTGATTAATAGTGGTTAATGTTTGATTTGTAGCGCTCTTCTGGAATGTATGATGGATCATTCCAAGCGTGATTGAGCTTTAGTTCAACAAGGAATTGGGATATTGGTGATATGATTGATTCTTAAGATGAAGGTTATTGAGCCATGATGAGTTCAACTTCTTAACGTTTATTGTAACAATTTGAGGAACTCATATTATGCACCTTGTTGGATGGCTTTAGATTGCTTGTTATCACTGGTTTATAGATCCTGGATAACTTGAGCATGATCAATGTCTCCAGCCAAACAAGTTGTCTTTATCCTAACCCAACTTAGTTCAATATTTGTTTACTCATTCATCAACTCAGACTTCCTGTACAATCAGGCAATGAGTTGGCTCATATTTATCGCAACTCATGCCTGAACTTAATAGTCTATGTGAGCTTTCTTAATCTTGCAATAGTGGCTTTTGGATTGAGGCACATCACAAACATTGTCGCATCGTCTCCTACATGACCTGGCTTTCAGATGAACCTAAAAATTTCTTTCTTAGGATCTATTTCAATAGTTGTAGCCGTTTGAAGAAACGGTCGTGAAGTTGTTGAAGAAGAAACTGTTGTTAAAAAAAATATGGTGGCTATTACCAAAAAAAAAAAAAAAAAATGAAATAATTAAACCACAATTTTTTAGCATTCACCGCATGTAGTCATGTATGATGTGAAAACACAGCTTTTAGCTGCAACTTTTTTAGAACGCAAGCAAAACGCAGTTTTGAAAACTGCAGCGCGGCACCACACAACCACCGTACCGCCCCCCCAAATGCACCATAAAGTCTCCAAATGGTGAGTTTCCAAACTTTTTTTTATCATCATTGATTTGATTTTACAAGTAAATCTGAACATAGGATACATGGCATTAAAATTTATGCCTTCTCATATTGGAGTTCTCAGGCCTCTCCAACTGAATGAATTTTTTTCCCTTAATCTTTTTATAATGATGGTGCTAAGTTGTAAACTCTTAGGTTTTATTTTCCACTGATTTTGCTTCTAAAAATTTCAGTAACATTGGTGAATACAATCATTTCAACACATCATTATTATTATTATGCATGATGCATCATACTTAACAGTGTTTCATATAATTTTTGTTATGATGATACTTGATTTTATCATGGGAAATTTACATGCATATAATTATACATATGATATTAAAAATTTGGCTGTCATACATATCATATAATTATGAAAGTTTTAGATGTGTAAATACAAAAGAAGTATATAAATGCCCCTTTTATTATTATTTCATTAGGAGCTACAAACAACATATCTTGGCTGAGGACCACAGATTATAAATGAAGCTTGCTACTGCTTATAGTCATGTTTATCATTATTTTTCTATCAAATATGTATCAGAAAAAACTTGTTTATTCATGGTGAAGTACTTTTCAGATATGAGATCTCAAGAATAAGACAATATGTGAAGGAATAATAGACCATATGCAGACAATCAACGCAAGGTGTGCATAATGAATCCATATTTAATAGCACTAACGTTAAACAATGTGGAAAATGGTACTATGCCACCATTTTGAAAAGAAAATGGACTCAATCTGTGCAATTATTTCATTTTCAGCTTTGCAAAATAAGCCTTTAGATTAAGGCTTAAATACTTTTTTCAACTTCAAAAAAATATATTTTTGCAATGGTCATAGGGGTTGAGTGCAAATTTTGGCCAAATTTGTAAGAAAAAAATTAATAAGGTATTTACGTGCATAACGCCCGAAACATCGTTATGTCCAAATCTAGCACCTTTTTTCGTCCATTTTTTAAATTTTCACTAAAATATCGAAATTCATGATAAATATGCAATTCATATTTTTCATTTTTATCAAATTTTCAATGGTTTGATCATGGCAAGCTTACATGCATCGGTTCGGTGGTTCAAGAATGTCACATGGGTGCTTGATTTTATAAATAGTATTATTTTGGGTGTTGTGCATGTAATTATCCCAAAAATTATTTTTTAAAAATCTCTTCATATTTGCTCTCTTGGTAAAAATTTGGGGTTTTTACATGCACACCATCTTATTCACATGTATTTACATATCTTGCACCATAACATTAACAATGTTTTTTTTTTTATACTTCTGTACCACTTAAATCTATCATATTTTATGAAAAATATCATAATTTTAGCTTAGAAAAAAATAAAATGCTTCTTTTCCTGCATTATTAAGGTGGTATGAATATAAAAAAAAATGAGGTTTAGGTGTTAGATGTGTAAATATTGTAGAAATTAAGTGGTATAGATGTAAATCTTTCTAAAGTTTTACCATTGTAAACCTTTTTTAAAATATTTATATTTGCCATGAGGAAAAAAATACAAATAAGTTGTTAGCCTAAAAAAAACTTTGAGATATATATATATATATATATATATAATCTGTTTATTTATTTTCTTTAAGTTTTAAGAACTTTAAATTTAAATTAAAACAAATTAATCAGTTTGGATAAAATATGGGATTAAAGGCCTCTTATGGGCAGCTGTAGGTAGTTGTGAAGTTGTTAAAAAAATTGTGATGACAATTATAATTTTTTTCTTTTGAAAGGTCAGATTGCAGCTAGAAAACTACTACCGCATCTGACCAGAATTGCTGGGAAAATATGGATTTTAGTGGAAGTTTTTTGAAAAAGTTGTCAAAATACAGTTTACCCAAATAGACAAAACTGCGGTATGGTACTGCATAACCACCACATCTCCGCCTCAAATGGACCCTAAATAAACAAATTTAATCGGGTTGATTCCAAAGTTTAGAACTCTAAAATGTTCCTTAGAAACCCTAAATTTTCATACGAACTCCATGTGACATTTCTCTATTACAGATTAAAATAATGAAGGTCTATTCCTGGCATCGGAGTACCATTCTCTTGAATAAATCAATTTTTGCACAAACAGATTTTTGTTTTATGGTATACTGGCAATAAAATTATATTATTAAAAGAAACTATTCGTTTATAGAAAGATTTACGTACTTATCACTCAAATCCTTTATATAAGGTCCGTTTGGGGTAGCTTATTTGGTGCGGTGACGTTTTAAAAATGCACATAGTCTGTTTGGGTAAACTTTGTTTTGACAGCTTATGTGTTTTCAAAACGTTGAAAGCAACATTTTCACACCGCACATGTCTACGTGAGGTGGCAGCTTTCTGGTTGCGATCTGACTTTTCCAAAAAAAATAAAAATTTGTAATAGCTACCGCACCTAGTTTATCAGCAGATTATTTAATAAGTTGTTGCTGCCCCAAACAGACCTTAATTATCTAACATCAAAACTTCAATTTTTACGTACATATCTTCTTACCCAAATACATATTTTCGCTTTAAAAAAAATTAAAGTGGTGTTAATTTTGATTTGATATTGTTATGTGTCGAAAAATTTGCTATAGTATTTTAATGTTCGTGTATGAAATATCAACACAAATATAGATAAAAGAAAAATAACAAAAGGAGACATCATGATTATTTCCGTGAAAAGATTCATGAAAGGAAAAAAACTATAAGGTCAAATACAGTAAAAATAATCTACTATATAATTATATGTACACAGGTCCACACTTACCTTTCTTGAATTAAAGATATGGACTATAATAACCATAACATGGCTACAACAAATATGAATTTTGACTATAATAATAATAGTCGGTCACAAATATCATAGTTAGTCATAAAAGTTGTAGTCGGTGACTTTAATAGCAGCAGGTGGTCATAAAGACCGTAGTTGGAAGCCATAAAATAATAGATGGCCACAAAGGTCGTACTTAATAGCTAAAATAGTAATAGTTAGTCATAGAAAGCATAGTTGAAAGTTATAATAATGGTAGTTTGTCACTCAGTTTTAGTTTGTGGTTACAATTTTACACTAAAAATACACTTGTTTTTAAACAACATAAATAAAATACATATGTTAAACACAATAGTCATATTTGGACTACGACGGCTGCGAGCAAAGGTTGGCAACGCTAGACGGTGAATGTTAGCGTTGGCGGACTGTGATCAGTGTCTATGGAGGCATGTGTTTATTCATCGAGTTTTCAATACATGTGTTAAACAATAACAATCATATTTGGACTATAACATCTGCAAGTAAGGGTTACTAATGACAGGTGGTTGGCGGAGGCAGGAGGTGATGACTGGCGATGACTGATGGATGGTGGTCAGATATAGTTAGTAGTTACGTATGTTGGTGGTTACTCGTCGAGTCTTCTCCAAAACAAACAATAGAGTTTTCACTTCTCCTTCTCTCCTCTCCTCCCCTCTTAAGTGGAGAGATGGAAAATTTATAACATTTTGGAAACGAGCATTTGGTCTATGGACACATAACTTCCCTACTCATACAATTGATCCTCCTTAATTATAGATAGTTTTTAATAATCTGAATGTCTTAATGGCCTAAAAATTTTGCAATTTTGTGCTCGTTGGATTCTTCTCGTATAGACACTCAATTCAACTATAAATATGTCAAATTTAAAATTCATGTGACCATTCAATTGATATCCAAAACCTCCGAATTTTCTTAAATTATTTGATAAATGCTTGATTAGACCCTGATTAAACCAATTTTGGTATCATTGCGTTCGTCTCATCGAGACGATAAGTTTGATCATAAACTTGCTGAAACCGATACTCGTGCAATAGTGTATAAATTTCCAATGACAAAAGTATTACAATGAAATCTTAGAAAAGGTTTGTAAGGCAATAAAAAAGAAGAGTTAAGGTGGAAAGAGAAAAATGAAACAGTGGAGTCTCCCTCTCCGAAAAGGTCACTAGTCGCAGTCATAAACTTTGACAAACGTCGTAAACCCTCCGTTAAATTAAAGCTACTTAGTCGGCAATTCTCTCATTTCATTGGTCGTAATATTAAATAATATTTTGTTAGGTGCTCCTCACGATACAATTATTTATTTACTTCCCATCAATAACCTTTATAATTATAATTTCTACTGCCACAAAGTTTTCAGCTTGCAGGTTGGTAGGAGGTGTATTAATCACAGCAAGATTGATGACGTGCTCCCATCTAACTCATGACTNATATATATATATATATATATATATATATATATATATATATATATATATATATATATATATATATATATATATATATATATTAAGAGTTTGGTCATGAGGGGTGGGTGAGTGGTCAAAATCAAGAGAGAGGAACAAGGCAAAACATAATAATAGTACTTAGAAGGGAATTAGAAGCTAATGATGAAGAATTTAAGATATGAAATCTGATAATTATATTATACTTAAAAAAGCAAAGCTTAACGAGGATCTCATTTAAGCCAAGCGAGGCCTCACCAAACACTAATCAAAATCATTAGTTTAGTTGGTTGAATCACCTGATCTGAAGGACTGCAAGCGACGCCACAGCCAACTTCTTTGAGGTCACATGAAAATTTGGTGACACAACACACCAAAATGTCAGAAATGAACAGCCGAGATTAGGGGAGATGAATGAGTTTGACATGGAAGCCAACATTTGAATTCAGCCAAGGGATCTTTTGGTGGCTTCTAGGTTTAGAAATTAAGAAAAGTAGAATTAATTAATTGATTTTATTGAATTGGTATTTTGCATAAAACAGTGAGACAATAATAGCTCCTTGGAAAGCTACTTGGCTTTATAAGAGAAAATGGGCTGCAATATCCCAATCTTGCTTCATGCAAATCTAACTTACAAATGGCTCTATTTGGAAAATTGCCAAGAGTGTTTTTTATTGTATGTTATTGTTTTGATGTTGCATAATAAGGATTTGATAAACTCATGAACGATACAATATCTTGTATGTGGGAAAACTCTGAAAAAGATAAACAAATGATTTGACTATATTAAAATGGTCGTGTGTATAAATAGGGATTATAGATAATTACTACTTTCTTCTCTTGTGAATATTGGCTAATGACTAACAAGTTGATCATATTATAACATTTGATTTTCACGTGTTAATAGAAAGTAAAAAAAAAAAAAAACATTCCGTCTGATGAATTGTGTGTCCAAATAATGGTGAAAATACGACCACCATCACCGTTCATTTGACATGGTCAGATCCTCAAAAATTTCTAGACGTGCGGGCACCGAGCGGAATAATTTCTTCGAAAAATCAAGGCGTATATGTTGACATCAACTGGTAGAACATGGTTTGCAGTGTAGAGACGATAGTGCTCATGTGATAATGATCATGCTGGAAAATGTTAGCGTAAATCATCACTTTCATATAATTTTATAAAGTGAGGTTTCAAATATTTTAGCCAAAATGAATTTTAAATACAGCATCAAACAATATGCATATACTTATTTAATCATGTGATCATTTAAGCCTTTAACTATCTTAACTACATTATAATTAATTGAATTATCTTGAGCTCAATTGAAAAAAAATGCTTATTTTTCCTCTTTGTCATTCAAAGATTTATTAGCCCTTAAAAGAGTGTCATAACATTTTCAACCACACATCAATTTCTTCATTTAGGTTTATTGGGTCTCCAATTTTGAATTTGGGGTTCGCATGATGTCATAATTAGATTTAATTTTTTTAAATATAAATATTTAAATCAAGATTTAGACTTTGATTATTTTTATAAATTAAGAAAAAAATGGCAGCATCTTAGAAAATCTCTGTACGTCTAAATCATAGAAATATATAAGTCATGTATCCTAATAAAAACTCAGTTGGGAAATACACAATTAATTAAAATATATTTTTCATTCAACTGAATTAAAATTTAAAAGTTTTAATATTACTTATAAATTTTTTTTATTAATTCTCTTTTTTTATTTAATTATTTATCTAAAACAAGAAAGGGTACGTCGTCACTTGAATTCCTCGCACACTATATGACCGTATCAGGCCTACGCGTATCTTCAAGCTAGTATATGAAATGCAAAAAAAATGAGGTGGGCCCGTAGCTGAGATGTGTTAGAATCAGTTTAGGAGAGTCAAACTAGATCCTTTAGATAGTCGACACTCAAATATGAAGGTCGTCACAAAATATGAATGGGTCTCTGAGTCATATGACGAGCCGACTGACCTCAAGGTCGAACAAAAGACATCCGTAGAATCAGATGAGTGAAAGATATCCATCGAGGAGCAAAAACGGACCAAGGAACCGCGATAGGAACACTGGTGAAGCCAGACAAGAAGACCACCTACTATCATCGCCTATATAATGTATCATGTGAATTATTTTTAGCACAACTGAGTTCGTTTTTCATAGGAAGAGAACATTAAAGTAATTGTATATATAGGATACCTCCCATATCTATAAATAGGAAGTTTTTTCTTGAAAAAATAAAAAATAAAAATCTATATATTATGTTCTACTATTCATTCCCTTCTTTTACTTATCTCATACACTCTATTCTTTGGGCGTGATTTCCAGACATTTTTTGGGCTCAACACACCCATAGAAAATCCCTAAATGAAGAAGACGTCAAGATAGCATTCGAGCACCAGCCACATTTTTGTTTGGAAAACATTGCATAATAGGACGAGTTTTGATCCTTTAATTCAGCAAACATTTAATAGGTGTTTATTAGTAACCTAATGAATTTAATAAATAAGTGATTGGTGATAGAAAAAAAATGAGAAAATAATTCATATAAAAATTGATGACGCATGAAAATTTGTAAGTATTTGACTTTCTTAAAGTTAAAATAATAATATTTCTTTTATATGATATAAAACTTTAGATGATATAAAAATAAAAAGTAAAGTTTAGACATATAAATAAATCAAACCTTGGTGGGTGTATGTGAATGCCCCAAAAAAAAGTTCAAGACATGATTTCTCCTGAATTTTTGTCAAGAATGATAACTCTTACCTAACATAATTCTAATATTACCAAATTGAGTCTTGTTTATTTTATATTATATTGCACATCAAAAATGAGTCGGCCTTCTTGAACCCTAATAATACAGTGAAGAGTGATCAGTTGTCGGGAGATCGAGAGGCTCATTTGAACCACAACGAAGTTATACGAGCCAACGGACCAAACCAGGAGGAGGGCGAAATGAAGAATGAATGATTCAATCACGGGTAATTGAGCCAAAATCAAGACAAAAGAGCATCTGAACCAACTACTATAAGAAAGCTGACCAGATACGATAGTTCCTCCCTCCAGTAAAACCGATCTAAGGAAGATTTAGTTCCAAAGTATATCCAACCATCTCATGGATGCCCCGGAAGCTCCTCACCAGAGATCAAGAATTGGTTTTCAGGCTAGATCTGCTGATCTACTCATAACGACCGAGTTGATTCTGTCGGACCAGATAATAGCCTGACCAGAAGCTGATACATATAAATGACCAGAATATATCTTATTTTTGTAAATAAATATTGATTAAGGGTCAGCAGAGCGAATAAATTTTATACAACTTTATAAATTGTAAGAGTTGTCTTGATGGCCATACAGCACCCACTACACAAATAATGAGCCACCTAACTACAAGCTGGCAGAGTTAACCTGGCTAAATGAGTTAGCAATTTTTTTAAATCCATCAAATATGTTATAGGTGATTACGAGAAGGCAAATTAATCAAATAATAATGTAATATACAAATAATATATTACATTTAAATATAAAATAAATATAATATATAAATTATGTAATATATTTAAAATATCTTCAAATTATTTGGTTAACTGTAAAATAAACATAGAAATTTTTTTTTTTTTTATTTAATTTGAGGTTTGTTAAAAATATTGTATTTCAAAATGTTGAGAAATTAGGACGAAGAAACACAAGAATCCATACAAATCCCTAATTTGATGTAATTTGTCTTCTGTTTCACTCTAGCATTTGTCTCTTATCTGATATATCAGTCATCTAACACAAAATATATAAGTTAATATTGAAGTGGGGATGTACCGTGTGACTTGCGGCACCAGCGGTGTCAACTGAATTCGGAAAGCGGTGGTGGTCGAAGGCAGTGGGACCGCGAATTCCATTTTATATTAATAAGTGGTATAAATTTTAAATATGGCTGAATTTTAAACTCAAAGTAAATTTTAGACTGGTTCTTATTTTATATTTAATAATAATAATTTGTATCAAATACTTAATTTTTTAAAACTAAAAAAAATACGGCCCCAAGCTTTATAAAAATTCATTTTAAAAAAACATTATTTTTACTAATTCATTTAAAAAATACATATGCGACCGATTAGGAATTTCGCATAGAAATTTCTTACGAATTCTATACGGATAGAATTTTAGTTTTAACTTTATTCAAAATAATCAGTGGCTATTGATCTTATGACTAAATAAAACGTTAATAAACACCATAAATAAGTACATGAATATTTAAATAAATGCTATTAAATAAAATTACTTTTCGAATTTAAAAAAAAAGAGGAAAAATTAAATAGATTAAAAAATACCTTTCAGTAAATATTTAATGTGTAATATAATGTTTAAGAAATAAAGTAAGCAAGAGCTATTTTAATTCTAGACCTAAAAATTTACCAAAAGTAAGAAAATAATATAATTTTCTCTAAAAATGTACTAATTACGAATATTAAATAAAGTTTTTAAAAACATTTTAAGGGAAAGTATTTAAAAAAATTTTAATATTATCAATTAAATATTAATTTTAAAAATTATTTTAATTCAAAACTTTAATATTTTTCTAACATAAAGCTTTAATGATTTTTTTTTTAATTAAAATAAAATTTTAAATTAATATTTAATTGATAATATTAATTTTTTTTTATTTTAACATTAATGCAAATGACATTGTGGTTCCATGGTCCAGGGTTCCTGTCTCTCATATGGCGATGCCAATTCTATTCATGCCAACCTTAGTGAGCCCTGGTGCCCTTAAGCCTCCTCTTCCCCAATGTTAACAATCAATTTGTATGTCTATAAATAATAACATATATCATCCAGTGACGCGAGATTTATTATTTTGATTGCTTGAATGTGTTTGGTGCATGATTAACTATGATGGAGTTTATCTATTTATGATAATAATAAGGGAACACTACAGTATTCGTGCACGTAAATGGAAAAGGATATTGAAGCCGATTTACCTTCATTGTTATAATTTTAGAATATGCTCCTGTGACGGTTGTATAGATATAAGAAAGATATATGCATATTAGTGGTATAGTGAAACACATTGAATATTGTGAACTATCGTGAATGAACAACTCTGAGAAGATAAACTGTCTAATGTTTTAATATAGATTTATAGTATGTTTGAGTAGCATGCATATCATTCACTTGTTGTTAAGTTATTGTAGTTTATGCGTATGAATTATATTCACTAGCTTGTGAGCTGGTCTTGTTTAAATTTAATATTTTCAGGTTCAAATTGCAAAGTAATGTTTAATGATAGAGAAAATGTTTTTAGGAAGAAGCAGACGGTAAGAAAGCAAGCTTAATTGCATTACTTTAATTTAATTTCTTTTTTGTAGTGACTTTTTTATTTGTTAATTTTTAGTTATAAAAAATAAATATATAAATATTATAATTTTCATTGTCAGACCATCTATAATCGCTTTGGTTAATTCTGAACCCTGAATCGAGTCGTGACATTGTATGCCCACTGTATGAAACAAATAATACGTCCAGACAAACATACGTGTGGGTGATGTCGCAGGTTTAATCACTCCACTGTTGATTCAACCACACCACTATCCACAATAATGTCATCACCACAACCCTCTCTTCGTGTGCACCTCCAAGCTAAGCATGTAAAGTTCTATAGTATTTGGGCGACTTTATAAGAGAGGGTTGGTTTCCATCTGCATTGGCAACTAGCTTCTTTTTAATGTTCTCTTTTTAAGTTTTTCATTTTTGAAATAAAACTTATAATGATCTCACTTTTTAAAAAAAATGTCCCTCAAATATGACTATATTGCTAAGTTTATTGCAATTGCACCCCTCTCCTTATATATATATATATATATATATATATATATATATATATATATATATATATATATATATATATATATATAAACCATAGTCTTGGTTAAGTTTTGGAGTGTTTGTGTATGTTAAGGTGTGCATTCGATTGATTTAGGTTAATAGATCTATACATTAGTTAAATTAATTAATAAAAATATTAATTTAAAAATTCAATTGATATAACTAAACTAAGGTGTTTAATTGATTCAACTTTGTTCTGTATGAAACAAAACTTTAGTAATTTTACCAATCAACCCCAATGAAACCTTGGTCCTATGATTTGGGGCTTTGGTCTCCCTTACCTATCTGGTGACATGAGTTCTATTTGCATTAACCTCACTAACCCCTAATGCCCTTAAGGCTCACCACCACAAAAAAATTCTAATAATCAACATATATGCCTTGATGCGTGCTAGAATATTTGTGGCGGTAGAGTAATGATTATTTATTATCTTAACATTACATGAAAAACCAGTCACACTTAGGTAATTAAGGAGAAGTACACAGAAGACACCTCAACTTTTTACGTGAAAAAACCATGAAAAGGGAAAACAACAGTGTCTAACCTAGTTGAAATAATCTACTATGAATTGTGTGTCATTGCTCCATCTTCGAGATGTGTTGTTGGGCCCCGGTTCTCAGGTTGCTTCGTGACTTCGCAACGTCAGTTGTTGCTTGCATGGTGCTTCGCTGCAAGGAGTTGGAAGCAGTTAATGGTAATCAGCGGCTGACTACCTTCTATCATTCATAGGGGCTGACTACCTTCTGTTATTCATTCAAAAGGAGGGGTTAGCCTTCACTTATCCCTCTTCTATTATGCCTTAGATGACTTTAGCATTTTTATGAGAACTATTTAGTTGTTAACTTGTTGAATGAAGCGGGTCACTGCTTATTAAAAAGTTGATTAGAGCTACATGCAATACTTAAAGGCTTAGAGGCTTACTCAAGGACATTGGGATTTGATGACCATCCACAATCACATTGCTTTAACGAACAATTATCCTTAGTAATTTAACTCTTTTTACTTGATTTGGGATTCTTTTTATATCATCTTATATCATCCTTATTTCATTGTTGGCATCAATTTTTTATATCACGCATAATGGGTGTTTATTTGAAGAACACGGGTTTGTGTTCAGCTTCCCACAGTCCAAGACATCAAATTAGACCTCCCGGTACATGCCCTGATTACAAAATTAGGATCGGTATCGATTTGGCCCTACCAGGGAAAGTTCACTATAAAATGGTGCTAGCCTTAACCCTGGATGTGTTCTATATATGTTTTGATATTGAGAGACCCAACTCCATTAATCTGAAATCGTATGAGGCCAAGAGTGGTCACCAAAATCTTTCACACACATTTTGGAAAAAATTGAATTTGGACTGATTTCACCCCTGCACGGGTTTGGGGCGCCTGTCAGCACCAAAATCCTCAGTTTAAAACCCCTAAATTATTCATTTATGAGTTAGGGGTTGTATTTTAGCAGTACCCAACTTTTTGTGGCTTTCGAATCGACGAGGACCTTCCTACAGCCAACCGTGCAAAAAATTAAGTTTTGGAACACCACACCCGCACCGTGGTCCACCGATAGCGTTAGCAATAGCTTCCTCAACGAATGGCTGATCAAAGTACTAATTTTTGTAGTTATTGGATCATATTCTAGTCATGCTTGGTCCCCATAGCTCGCTGATCGAAGAAACCCTCTGCTAGACAGTCTGCATGAAAATCAGGATTTTTGGGCCAGGCCGGTGCTTAGGTGCTAGTCCCGGGCAACTACGTTCCCAAAACTGCATTCTGGAGCCTTTTTTAGAGTTCAGGGAAAGTAGACTTCAGCCTACTAAGAGTGTTATTGACCCCATAACCAACACAAAAACTTGATTATTTGATTGTGAATTGTTTTCGTAAGGTTCTCTTCGCAGTTATGTCTTGATCTGATCTCATTTCGGGTGTATGCTTTGGTGATGTCCACGCGAAGTTCACTTTATGAAAATTCTCCACTTTCGTCCTCTCATTTGTCTATTGCCCGACTTATACCCCTCATTTCGGTTCCTCCTTTTCGAATCATTCATTTTATCTGATAGGGAGAGTTACTTGAATAAGGGAATAATACAAAGATTGTAAATAGACAAGTTAGTGACTCCTTCAAAAAATTAAAAGAGAGGAAAATAATAAAAGCATCCATTTTTATAGTTATTCTTCCAGAAAATCTCAATTAAACTCCACTCTAAAGCTCTCAGCCAAGATTTGAGCCAAACTAGACTTAGTTTAGTATCTTTAGCCTTTTGATCAACCTAAACCTATTATAATTTTGTTAAAAAGCTACATATCAAAGCAATGCATTCTTTTCTCTCCCAATTTTAGTGACCAAATTAAGCTCTTATAGAACCTATTACCAAAATAAAAATCACAAAACATATCAACAATCCACTAAAATTTATGAATCTTTTCTATACATTTATTAACCTAAAATTTTCAAATGGTTTCAAGTTCTTGGACTACCTAAACTCTCTACACCAAGGCTTATATCAATAAAAGTTAGTGTTACAAGCTAACGTTCTTATAATAGTCGTGCCATGCATTTATCAGCAATTAATTAAATTAATGTAAAAATTTACAGCATAAAATTAGCACATCAAATATTAATGACAGTACAAACAAATGAAAAGCTCATAAGAAAATTTTCAAAGTTTAAAATCTTGGATTTGATACTATAATGTCTAATTGGAACGTGGAAATTGGGCCAAAACATGAAGATCAATGTTGCATTTAGCCAAAGCAAGGAAGTTGGCAACAGGTTATAGCAAGGAACTGATAGGTATGTTTTAAAGGGCTGTCAAGTTTGGCTCGTTCGAAACTAATTCTATTTAAAAGTGGCTCGTGTTTGAAATTGTTGGCAAAAAAGCTTGTTCATGTTTACATACTATTGTTTGTGTTTAGCTAGCATTCAGTTTGAAATTGATTTGTCCAAATTAATTAGAAAAATAGATGTCGGCGTTGGATTTGAACTTGCAATATTTTTATGCAATCAAAAACTCAGAACCACATAATCACATGTGTTGTGGTGGTTCAAACTTAGATATAAATATATATAATATATTATTATATAAATAATATATATATATTATTTATTTCGTCAATAGGTTGTTTGTATTTGGTTCGCTGACTTAACAAACAATGTGAACCTGAGCTACTTAACGAGTTGAATTCGGCCGTCTAAACTAGGAGTTTCTTCATAAAACAATGATTGAAATCAGACTCCAACAAAACCAGTCAATTCTTATGTATTTACATAGCTAACAACTGAATTTCAATTTTTACATACATACCACTTTCACCATCTATGAAAATATTATTTCACTTTTTAAAAATTAAAATGGCGATATTTTTGATGTTATATGAATGATTTTGGGGGGTATAAATGTAAAAAAAAAAAGACAAAAGAATTGGGTGGGATGCATGTAACCCAAATACAAATTCAGGCTTGAAAAATTATAAATATAAAAATGTAAACTTTGGGACTATAAGATATTTAGAATTATTATTTTGGTATTTTTCCTAAGTAGTAACGATGTATCGATTAGGATTAATGATTAGAAAAACTATTAGTGCGGTATATTTAACAGCTTACCTATTAATCGATTAATCAAATTGTTTACTTTAATATAATAATGTAGCCAATTTTTATCAACCATCCATTATGATATATGTTAAGAAATTAGGGCGAAGAAAAACCATGAATTAACACAAATCCAGAAGAACACACAGAGATTTACGAGATTCGGCAAAGATGTCTACATCCTCGGGAGCATAGTGGCAACTCTCTTTTCAATATTCCGAAAAGAGTACGACGGAATACACGGTTTATAATCTCAGGGACCCAGAGACTCACCTAAAGTTACAAGCATGACATATATATAACTCTATAATACAATATGTAATTACTTAAACTGCCCCTGTACCAAACCTCAGGGTGTTGCCCCCGCACCCCCAACCGACATAATGAAACCCCCCCGGTTGGACAGATCCTTCCGCTCCACTCAACTCGTGGGTTCCGCTCCGCTCCAGCATCTGTCTCATTTATGGTATATGTGTCATGCCTAACAATATAATTCGATAATCAAAGGAATTATATTACTAATTTTTGTCTAAACCTTTATTTTTTATATTGTTTTTACCTTTCCATTGAAATGTCAAAATATAATTTCAGAAAGTACAAGAATTATTGCATGAATAACCAAGCTTCCTTCTAAAAACAAGACAAAGAACAAAAAAGAATAAATCAAAACTCTTAAGAGTTACTTGCCACCAGCCATCCCTCTTATTTTATCAAATGGAAAATTAAACCATAATTGCTTAATTAAGACGAATAAAGCATGCATTCTTAATTAGTTATTTTATTAGCAATCAATTTACTATTTTGATTTTCCTGCTTTTGTTGATCTCGCAATGATACGATAACAGTTTTTACTTTGTAGTAAATTGCTTTCAGCAGCGACTATTTAATGCCTGCTGTAAGCCAGATTATGCAACTCTCCTCTCTCTCTGTCTCTGCGAGTCTACTTCATTTAATCCTCCGCCAAGTGGGAAAGAAGGAAGAAGAAGAGTAACTGAGGAAGAAGAAATCTTCTTCTCTTTTCAGTTGTTGGATTACATCCCTTTCTTTGATTCCATTCACCGTTTACCATTTACTCTCTTTGTTTTACCTGGAGTTGTCATCTAATCCACTTTGTCTGGCATCGGGTGGGGCTCTCAGGAGAAGCGAGGCATTGCCCCTTTCTTCTTCCTTCCCATTTTAACCCGCATTGCGCCTATTGATCTTTATCAAGTGGTTGGGCCGTCGGAGAGGTTATTTGTGGAGGAGAAGGGAAGATTTCAGGGGAAGACTTTGGGTTAAACCCTAATCTTCTCTGTTTTTCTTTCCTTCTTTCTTCATCATTCTGTTTCTGGAGTTCTGATCCGATATTGAGTTGCTGACAATCCAGCTCCACCACATTCCCTTGCGTAATTTCTCAGCAAAGCTGGTCTCCAGTTTAAATTTGGGGTGAAACGGGGGGGAAGAGATAGGAGCTTCTGTCTTGAGCAAGGAAAGAGTAGAAATCCCCCAATATATATGCGTCTTTTTTCCCAGATAGGTTATTGTAGCATTCCCGCCCTCCGTTCTTTAATCTTGAACTGAAATCTTGTCTTTTCGAGATCTCATCTAACCCTTTGCGGATCGAGGAATGGAGAGCGGGACTTCGTCGGCAACATTGGGGGTACTTCCGGAGACATTTCAGTTGGGGAGGGATGACATTGCCGGCCAGATAGCGCTGATCTGGGAGCAGGTGAAGGCTCCGGTGATCGTTCCACTTCTGCGCGTGGCGACTTTTCTTTGTCTTGTGATGTCGGTGATGCTTTTCGTCGAGAAGGTATATATGGCTGTCGTCATCGTCGCTGTCAAACTCTCCGGCCGCCGCCCTGAGAGGCGCTACAAATGGGAGCCACTACAGGAGGACCTTGAGCTCGGGAACTCCGCATTCCCCATGGTTCTCGTTCAAATCCCCATGTACAACGAAAAGGAGGTATCTCCCCCGCCCCTTTCTCCTCAATCCGTTCTTCGACTCTTCTTCATCCCTCCCCCCACCTCTCTGAGCTTCGTTTTCTCGGCGATGGTTACAGGTCTACAAGCTCTCCATTGGAGCTGCATGCGGGCTCTCCTGGCCGTCCGATCGGATCATCATCCAGGTGCTTGACGATTCTACCGACCCCATCATCAAGGTCAGTGCTCTCTTCTACCCACTCGCTTTGTCTTCATCTCATCTCATCTCATCTCATCTCGTAGTTCTAAATTAAAATAAAGAGTTAATTAACATAAAGATCGCACAAATCCCACGTTTTGGCGCGTATTAATGCTATTTTAAATGTTAATCATTTCGCAAAAGTCACTGCGGGGTCTCCTTAACAGTCTCCTCCTTCGAATGATTAAGCCAGCTAAAGTGCCCATCAATGCGTTCTGAGCTGGCTCGTTTAGTCCAATAACTAACTCCAAAAGTAAATAAAACGAATTTCATACATCAAATTTACATTTTCTTATTCATATGTATCTAAAACTTAATTTTTTTTGGCATTTACATGCATATCACTCAAATATTTAACATTATGATAATTTTTAAAAGTGAAATATATTTTTTAAAGAATAAATTTACTACATGAAATTATTGTAAGTGTAAATATTAAATTTTGGATGTTGAATATTTAAACTCATAAGATATGCTAAAAGTTCTGCCCTCTCTTATTCAAAATTAAAAATTTATGAGTCTAAAGAAGAGGAATTCAAGATGTAATTTCACTAATAGAAGTGTCAACGAGATAATAAGGAGAAAATATTAGGTGCAATGGTCCGAATGTGCGGATAGAGTCTATTCAAGGTATATTTAAATGTATCAACCATGAAAACAGAGAAGAAAAACAGTATTGAATTTTGATCTCACTAGAAAAGAGCATCAGCAGAACCAGTAAGGTGTGGATAGGAAGAGTTATCCACTTAATACGATGGTAAGAAAGTTGGAATTTTGGTTGTTGTTTAATAATTTGACGAGTAAATTTTAAATCTTGAAAGTTAAATATAAATAGGAGAATATTAAAATGTTATTTATAAATCCCCTATTTTTGTTAGAGTAGTAGTCCAAAACTCACACATACATATGTTCTTGACTCTTGATCAATTATTTTTTTTTAAAAAAAGATAAATTTCTGAGAAATTTGTAGAGAAGAAATGATCAGAAATGAAAAGATGGAAATGTGGGGTGAATCTGACGGTTGGGATTGCAGGATCTGGTGGTTATGGAATGCGAGAGATGGGCGAGCAAGGGAATCAACATAAAGTACGAGATACGTGACAACCGGAACGGGTACAAAGCCGGCGCCCTGAAGGAGGGGATGAAGCATAGCTATGTTAAGAGCTGTGATTTCGTCGCCATATTCGACGCCGACTTCCAGCCCGAGCCAGACTTCCTCACCCGCACCATTCCCTTCCTTGTTCACAACCCCAAACTCGGCCTCGTTCAGGCTCGCTGGAAATTCTGTAAGCCCTTCTTCTTTTTTATATTTTACTTCTCTCAAACCAATACTTAATTTTTCTACCCATCTTCACTAAGTTCTTGATAAGATATCGGGAGTTAAAAGTTTGACTGAGTTTAAATATTGTTAAGAAATTTAAGATTACGTGCTGATCTTGATGCTAAAACTTTGGGTGAATAAAATATCAGCCTTATTTCCTTATGCTAACGAATCAAAATAGTTGCAAAAATTACCTTCGTGTGTCGGTGGGGTGGTTTGTCGACGTGCTTAACATAAACCTACGTCGCTTTCGGAGATACTCAATTTGTTAATGGCGGCCGGAGGAGGCGAGTGCTGCGTGATTTTGGGCCCGCCACGACTTTTTTAACTTTTGTTTGTTTTACGCTTTAATACCACCCTTTTTCCTTTATTCGTCCGCTTTGATTCACTAGGGTTAGTAACTAAACTCTTAATTCAGAAGGAAAGAGGATGATAGGATGTCTGACGGACGCTTTAACTCGCCGACAGAGTAGGAACATTTCACTCGCTGGCACGTGGGTCCGAACTGTAAAGAGAAATGTCACCATAGTTCGCTAGCCCCCTCACCTGCTCCTTGGCAGCGTACACTCGGCCTCGGCACAGTTACACACTACAGGATTTATTTGGGTAGCCCCTTTATATTTGATAAATTTTGGATGACAAGAAATTACTTTGTTGAACCAAATGTATTTGAGAATTATTTTTATTCAGTCATGCTGATTCTAGGATTTGCTAGGCAAGGATTTTGATTCATTCAGTGCTTGTTTGGGATCATTTTATTTTTTGTTTTTATATTTTATTTTAAAATAGGTTTATTTAGTGTATTTTAAAAAAAATTAGATAATACTTAAAAATTACTTAAAATAGTTTTAAAAATAACCTGATATATTATAAGATGCCGAATATATTTTATTTCAAGTGAAAATATATACAAAATAAATTAAAAGTATGAAATGAAAAACAATATATAAAGTGATGCCTTAGCATCTCTTTTTTATATTTGTTTTCGTTGGACATAATTTTATTAAATAATTGTTGATACGATTATGGTTGAGCAAAGCAAGTTATAATGTGGAAAAAAATTGTCATTCTATTTTAATTAAATCACTTAATTATCTAAAACTGGTACGGAATTTGTGAAATTTGAGGACTTTTTGGGTTGGGCCGCTAGTGAGAAGGCAAAGAGATGTCCAGTGGTTTGGTTTACCCAAATTTGACCAGATATGCAAACGTTTTCATTTATAATTTGTATGTCTGAATAGAATTCGTTTGTTCTGAATAATATGACTTGAAATAAACTGAACCGAATATCAGGTCTCCAGTGCTGTCATTTGGTTCTATTATTAGCATGTATTAGAAGAGATCATGCTAGACGGAGAAAAAGATGAGGCTAGGAAGGTTCGTAGATTTGATTGACTTTTGGCTCAAATTGCACAATTTTGAGATTAATTCATGCATGGCTCAAATATGACTTAGTTTGAGAACCGATTGAATGACATAATCAAGAGCGCCAATTATGGTTTTCACTGTAGTGTTGGACTTTTTGTTCCTAGTAATATTGCTGCAATTTTCTAATTTTCGCTGAATGAGATTTTGACCAATTTAATTTATTAATAAGTTTATAATAGTGTTGAGAAAACACTGATCACCACGTCACCCTCTTTGATCACATGGCTAAACTTGCGGAGACCACCGCTGATGTCGCCCCCATCCTCTGCCGTCTATTTCCATTTTCAAAGACCACCGAAATACATCTCTCCTGCAGGAAGTAAGAGTTAAGAGAGAGAGAGATAGAGAGAGAGTGTGACGGGAGTTATTTGAGATTGTCCGGTTAATTTTTGTGGGTTCAAGACCGGGAAATGAACCGGTAGGTTGGGTAGAGATGAATTAATGAACCAACCATATCACTAAAGAAGCACATGACACACCTTTATACAGTACAAATAATTGTTGGCAGACAAAATATATAATTTTTTTGGGACCTCGTGACTGGCGATTGGCTAAGATGGGTGTAGTTTTTGTGGCATGTGCATCACAGAAAATTAAGAATCGAAGGATATTTTTGTAAAAAATTGGAATATTGCATATTTTCTGTCTTTCGTTTAATTTCTTTTAAGATGCTTTTTTTTTTATTACAAAAAACTTTTTTCATGGATCCAATTCTATCTTCTTTGAATGCCTTTCAGTTCTTTGTTTGCAGGCTTGTCGTATTTTTAAACCCATCTTGTCCAATGTTATGGTTTGAAATATCTGGTTTTTTTATGAAGACCATTTCATACATAACATCAAAATTTTATATCTTTATAAGGATTTATCTCTATGCAAATTCAATGATATTGAGACCCATTCTAACCAAAAAAATATTTAGAATATCCGGAGACAATTTTCTTACCATAAAACTAATACCTGGCCAATTATTTTTTAGTATGAAATGCCATAACGTACAAAATATTTGGCATCCATCAATTTTCTCAGAAATAATCTCCTTCATTAAATTTTGGACTACTAATTTTTTCGCTAATTATTATCCTTTGAAGTCTCAACATATATTGGTTGTGACACATGCGTATATAGGGGTTTGTTTGTTTATTTGTGTCGGTGGATATTAAATCTGAAATATACATTTTTTTATAAGTTATTGGTTTTAAATCTTGGAAAAATTAATTTTAGATAAAAAGAAGTGTAGAGCCGGGCTGCCCGTCGGCTCACCCGCAAGGTTATATACCTATATTTTAGGCAGGATGAGGCCTTAGGTAGAGCCTCCAGGCTCCAACCTGCAGCATTTTAGCTGTTTGCAGTTATTCGGCTGCTGTTAAATTCCACGGGCGTTAGCCATAAATATTTTTGCCATTCATATAAATTCAACTAATTCCTGGACCAGTTTTCACCCACGTGTTTTTGTTTCCTGCTTCCTACCGACACTACCATGTGCAGTTCTTTTAAGCTCAGCTAATAATAATGACCTTGTGTCGTTATTATTATTATTATTATTAGAAATTAAATAAGCTTTTGGCCATTGCTTTTAGAAAAAAATGAGATTTATTTGGCCGGAATATTCGACTCAAAAAATTGGCATAGTCTGTAATTTTTAAAATAACAATGGGGTATTCATCGTATGAATTTGTATTTTTTGCTTCTATGCCTTTGGCGGTATACTTATTTTGTTTCATTGAATAGTTACAGACTTGTGCACATGCTTATGGTGTTAACGGATAATATTTGTTATTATTCCGAGTTTTTTTTTTTTTTTCTTGTGAGAGATGAAGTAGTCGTTTGGACATTCTTGTTAGAAAACTGATTTTATTAGATAGGATTATTCGACTCAAAAGATTGGAATGTGGTCAATTAAGTTTTTTTTTCTTTCTGTTTTTCTTTAACTACATCTGTATTCAGTTATATTTTAATCATTTGCATGATATTCATGGTCCTTTCTGTTTGGCTGGGCGTTTACAATGAGTGAATTTAAGGTAGGTACAGAAAGCATAAACGGTCTGTATTTTAACCATGAAAATGTAATTTGAGAGTGTATATATAATTTGAAGAATTCAAGCTAGCCAACACCAAAACCGCTCAAATTTCACAGGGCAGTTTTTAACTCTTGCAAATTTTCTGATTGATCAGCGAACTCCAATGAATGTCTGATGACAAGGATGCAGGAGATGTCCCTGGATTACCATTTCACTGTTGAGCAGGAGGTTGGGTCCTCCATATATTCCTTTTTTGGCTTCAATGGTGAGTATTATCTTCCTAGGGAACATCTCTCTCCTTTACAAGTTGCATGCCCTTGGTGAAATTTTGTTTACAATGAAACTATGATTTCACATTGTTTTATGTTTGTCTAAACTTTGATAGTTGATCTTTGCATCCAGGGACTGCTGGGGTGTGGCGGATATCAGCTCTAAATGAAGCAGGAGGTTGGAAGGATCGGACCACCGTAGAGGACATGGACTTGGCTGTTCGAGCAAGCCTCAAAGGTTGGAAATTCGTATACCTATCAAATCTTAAGGTACTCAACAGTTGTCCTTAAAAATTTCCTGTTCAATCTACCTTATGTACTCTGCTTTCTTCGAATGACTGATTTTTTCTCAAAAAAATACTGTATTTGGGCATCTATTAATCGACAAAATGGCATATTTGGTTCTTCATTACTTAATTGAGCATTGTCATTATGCAAACTCATGTGTTTAGTTTTGGCGAGTGAACCCAACTTTCTTGGTTTATTTGTTATCTTAAATACAGGTAAAAAATGAATTGCCGAGCACCTTCAAAGCTTATCGATATCAGCAACACAGATGGTCATGTGGTCCTGCAAACTTGTTCAGGAAAATGCTTATGGAGATTGTAAGAAACAAGGTAACATAAAGTGTGATATGATCATTTACGAAGAACCATAATGCCTGCAATTTAATTTAATGAGTGTTTGTTTTATGGTTTTGCAGAACGTATCTCTATTTAAGAAAATACATGTGATCTACAATTTCTTCTTTGTTCGAAAAATTGTTGCTCATATTGTCACCTTTGTGTTCTACTGTGTGGTCATCCCGGCAACTGTTTTAGTTCCTGAAGTAGAAGTTCCAAAGTGGGGTTCAGTCTATATCCCATCCATCATCACCCTTCTTAATGCTGTTGGAACTCCAAGGTATAGAGATAAATCACCTTCTCTATTTGGTTTTATTCCTCAAAGTGTGACAAGTTCATATTTTGCTGATATTGTGTCTTTTGCTGAAGTAAATTATTTCTTATATCAGACATAGTAAAACATAATTCTTGTTCTAATTACTGTTTTCTTTATTCTCCTCCTGTTATAGATCTCTCCACTTGATAGTATTCTGGATCCTTTTTGAGAATGTCATGTCTTTGCATAGAACAAAGGCTACCTTTGTAGGCCTCTTAGAGACCAGCAAGGTTAATGAATGGATAGTCACTGAGAAGCTAGGTGATGCGTTGAAGACGAAAACCATTGCTAAAGCATCTAAGAAACCGAAAATTCGGATCGGCGATAAGTAATTCAAATAATTTCCTAAATCTGAATGATTATAACGATTATTCTCGTTCTCTAATATGTTTTAATTTCACATGTCTAAAAACAGGTTACATGTGTTGGAGCTAGGGGTGGGAGTCTTCCTCTTCTTCTGTGGGTTCTATGATTTGGCATTTGGGAGGAACCATTACTTCATATATCTGTTTCTCCAGGGCTTGGCATTTTTTGCTGTAGGTTTTGGTTATGTAGGCATATATGTCCCACACTCCTGAAACTGAATGATGGCAATTCCTTGAATATTGCAACTATAGGCGTTAGAATCCTCCTCCAGCTTGTTATTTTGTTTAGGGCCGGGCTGTAGTCATGAGAAGTCGCGTACCAGATAAGTTATTTTGTGAATATTTAGGTACCAGAGCCATGGCTATAGAATTGTATAAGACTTTAAAGACAAAAGCAAAGAAATAGGAAGTTTTGCATTTTATGCAGAAGCATATCGAAGCAGCCACAGCATAAAAGAAGAAAGATTGCTGATATTGGAAGCTGTGCAGAGTGGTGGCAAACACGCAAACACCCTCTAGTTTGATTTTGTATTTTGATCTGTAATTTTGTTTCTTTATTAAAAAAATTAAAATAAGAAGATAACTTGTATTGTCATCAGTCATGCTGGGTGTCATTTTTTTTTTCTTTTTTGGCCAATAAGTGTCTTGAATTTGGTATCATTGTAATAATAAGATTTATTTCCAATTTTATTAAGTACTCCTTTCCGCTGGGCTTAGTATGCTCTTGCTCTTTTACTTTGTAATTTTTTATATAGTATGTGGCATCGTATGAAGAGTTCTAAAATGTGAAAAAACTATATTCTATAAATTATAGTTTAATAATACACACACTGTATCATCTAGTGATAGCCATGATAAACTGAATTTTTGTAATGTTCTGTTTTTAGATATGTAAATACATAAATATTTGAGTGAACAAACATCCTCAAAGAAGATTTACATTCATAGCACTCAATTCCTATGTATCTACATATCTAACACCTAAACTTCAATTTTTACACATGATATCTTATGTATGAAAAGATGTATTTCGCTTTTAAAGTGTAAAAAGTAAAGTATAGCTGTTAGATATGTAAATACAGAAGAATTAGGAGGTAATGCATGTAAATACCCCTATAATAAATTATGAAAGCACGTCATTACCAAGTCATTCAACATCCCAAACTGCAACCTACCACCTGTGCCATGTCAATAGCCATTCATCCTCCCAGCATATGAATGGACAAAAGTGCCCTCTTATCTCTTCTCCTGATGAAGAAATCAATCACGCATGCCATGACCAATCACCATATGTAGCATGTTTCTATTATAAATACCAGTCAGACTCAATCACTATTCATGCCTCCTGTTATCTTGCACCTGTGGCTCTCCTGCTTAAAATGTCCATAACTTAGCTGGACCATACCCACATGGCTCGAACCTCTTGTTGCGTTTTCTTTGCTTATGCTTCACTCAAGGTGATTAAAGTCTGTAAAAAGGAACTCCAAATTCATGGCATGTCTGCAATCATTAGAAGGTCGGCCCCATGCCAGCTTTGCTCAAGATCTTAATTTAGTTGCTTGACAGGAACTATTGGAATGGACCTCTGGTGAAGGCTAATTAAAAAATCATGCGTTTATACAATTGAAAATAAAAATATATAGAATATAAAATATAGATTATATGATCAATGGCAGCCATGGCCTCTCTTTGTTGCTCTGGCATCACTTTAGGACACATCATCACCACAAGGAGACGACATCTAACCACCTTCAATTGTCTTCATGCACTCCTGCGGTGCTCCATCATTGCCTTCGGGTAAACCATCTCCACTTCCATGGGAGGTTCAATTTGCCTAGTTTTACCTTTCTGTGTGGCTCCATTGCAGCTTTGAGGTTGTGCCATCTCCACCTGATGGGAAGGATCAATTCGACCACCTAATGAAGACTTCAAACTGCTTTATATGTTGTTTGGTCACTTCCTATGAGTTAGTTGGGGGGTCATCTCCACCTCCAAATAAGGATTCATCTAACCACCTCCAAATAAGGATTCATCTAACCACCTCCAAAGTTCACATGCCCTTCTTACAACATTCTATTGCCCATGTAAATTGGGTCATCTCGACGTTTAGGGAATGACTAATTCAATCAACTTTAGTGGCCCCCACTATCGCCGATGTTACTTTTATCTCCACGATCAAATCACGTCACCTTTGCAGCCTTCCTACAAAACTCCATCACCATCTTCAGGTTGCCTCTCCTCCGTACTAACGAAAGGATCGATCCTAACACCTCTAATTGACTCCATGAACATCTTACAACACTAGAAATTTAGGTTTTACAATATCACCTTTTACAAGACTGAACAGACTTTCCTTAATGGTCCATATGACATTCCAAACCACTCTATAATTACCATCACGACTTGTCATCTCCACTTGTAGGGTCATATCGATCCAGCCTCCAGAACACTTCCATTTCCTTTTCACACTACATCCTTGCTAACTTTAAATAATGTCATCTTCACATCTAAAAAGAGGCCAAAACTAGCTACCTCCAATGGCCTCCATGAATTGCTTGAGTTATCTTACTTATCTCATCCTCAAACCATAAACTTCACATATCACAAAGGTTCAATCCTAATACCCCATCTCATTCTGTCACCAATAAAATATCAACATATATGTTTCAATTAAATTATAGTGACATCCACAAGTTTGAAAGGGCGATCGCAACTCATACTAACTACTGGTAAAATTAATTCAACTAGATAAGATCCCATGGTTCTCTTTATGATTTTCCTGATCCCTTTACTTCTCTTATTATATATGGTATTGGCATTCTAACTTGAGATAATTGACTCTAGAACATGATAGAAATGATTATCTCAAACACCAGCTATTTGCCTAACATAGAGCCATATTGACAGACCTGTCCCACTTGTGCATCCCTTATTTGTTAATACTTGAGTTGATTCATGTCTCCTTGATGCACCTATAAAGCTTTAACAAAATAGATGAAACTATGAGAAGCATAAACTTTGAGCATTTCAAACCTATAAAACCTTAATTGTAAGGCATATAAAAGTATATATAAAAAAAAAAAAACCAAGAAGGTGAATATGGCACTAGTATTAGATCCAATAGAATAGAACTCAATGTCAAAATTTGATATAAAAAAATGTTGATGATACGTGTTTCATGATACAAAAAAATATATTTTTTTTTTATGAAAAGCAACATGTTAAAAAAAAGCAAATTATAAACATATTGCTCACTCGACAGACAACTTTTTAGTTATTAGATCTGAGGATTCAAAGGCTGCGAAGAAATTCTGGAGCCACCTGGCCACATTGTTCAAGTACCTCAATCAAAGACGGAGCCAAAGGAGCATCTACTGTAGAAAAGAAACTATGCAGAACCCCGACAAGACTATGCCGCACAACCTTTGTCAGAACTGCTATATAATCCATGATAGAGGAAGGGAAATCCACAATTATAACTATCTCTAATTTATCCATGTGTAAATCATGGAGGTTGTTTAAATCCTTAATCAAGACTGTTCCTGATTTTTCACTGCAAACAGAAACAGGATGTGGAAAGTCTGTTAACAGAAGTAAGCCAACTTAGTTTTAGTTGTAAGGTACATAATGGGTCGAATAAAAATCTAATAAATAATGATTCTTGTAGTATATTCTACAAAAAAAAAAAAGTAACTGTTAACATAGTTAAGCATACTAACCCATTTGTTTTATGTAAATTGCGCGAGTGACCATCAACACAAATAGTGTAACCTTTAGAATTCAGGTAAGATGAGAGTGGGTTGATTTTGGATGCACACCCAGATATTAGAAGAACTTTAGAACTTGTAGTCTGGTTGCTAAGTGCTTGAGCAAGAATTTGCAAAATCTGCACATTCAGAGACACATAATTGATATCAAAAGCAATCTATATTAAACTAAAGATAATACATTGAGAAGGTTTTTGTTTGCAGTGATTTAGGTCAAAATGTTACAACGCACTTAACTGAGAAAACAAAAATAAAAATTTTTCAATATATATAGATCTAGATTTCCTACTAGTGTTGTATCCTTGCATCGAGCTTTTATATTTTGGGATGTATTTGAGTCAGAGTATGCTCAAGTCATTATCAGAGTTGTAGTTAACTATCAGTCATTGAAATAACAATGATCAATGTGGTTTTTCTTTAACATATGGTATTTTCGATGATCATACCATACCATATATAAATCTCATAGGGTACATAAGAAATTATCACTGTTTAAATGGGATTTAAGACTAAATGTATGATATGTCCATTGGACCCTAACTTGCAGTACCTCTAAACAGCTAGGGCTATCAAAAAGCTCATAGCTTTTGAATAGCTCGTGTTCGGTTTGTTAACTAGCCTTAACCCGTGCTCAATTCATTTATTACACAAGCGAGCCGAATACAAACAATTTTTTTGAGCTTGATATATAAACGAGCCGAGCAGGAACACTATTTTGTTCCTTCGTATTTGGTTCATTTTTGGCTCGAAATAATTAAATAAATAAATAATAATAATAATAATTATTATTATTATATATTTATTTATATTAATTTTTATACTTTATTTAAAAAATGATAATTTTTTTTTAAATAATTTGGGTGGTGATATAATTATAAAAAATATAATTTTAGATGTTAAATACGTATATACATGGGATTTAACTGGTACTAATGTAAATGATGCTAAAAATCTTGCCCCGCTTTTAAAGGTTGGGAATGTAAATACATAGGATTTAGTCGGTATGCATGTAAAGTCTTCTAAAATATTTTGTTGGCCCAAGCGTCAAGTGTCAAGCATAAGTGAGAAAAGCGGGGACATTGTTTAGTTCAACATCAAAAAGTTCATAATATGGCTGTGAGAAAAGCTCTATAAAATGCAAAAGTAGGATTCTTCAATGCAACAAAAAAATTAACTGTTTTCAGGGACAGTGGAAGTACACGGGTACCGGTAAAGGTTTGATAAAATTAATTATTTATTAATTTAATAAAAATAATAATATAATTAAATATGTCTTTTAGTTTTATTAAATGAGTAAGTTAAATTTGGCTGAGTTGAATACAAGCTTCATTCAAACAAATGAGCTTCAATCAAGCCAAACACGAATAGGTTATGCAAGATGTATTTCAAACACGAACCAAATACAAACAAAACTTTGGCTCACGCATGTTAAGCTCGTTTACACCCCTATAAAGAGCAATTGTTCATATTATGTACCTCTAAACTATACAGGATAAATCTAATTATGAAACTTAAAAAAAAAACAGTAAATGAAAAATTAACAAGAGAATTCAAGCATTAACAAATACAATAATCAATAAGTTATTATTATTATTATTATTATTATTTTGAATGCTTTGCTGTCATTATGTCACAAGATTCCTATAAGTTCATTTTAGTTTATTGTCCTATTATTTTGCACACAATTTTAGGATTATAATATTTATCGTCTTTTATCTATGGATCCAGGATTAATATCTACTTTTCGATTTAATTTTTTATTTACTCTTCTTATGTACACTGCTTTAAAAATAGAAAATTTATTTTATTTTCTTTTTCTTTATGGCATCAAAGACTTTCTTTCTCTAATTTCTTTCATCCTTTATGTCTTGCTACAGTATGGCTACAAGAAGACAAACCCTCCTCGTTCGTGATAAGTTCTGATCTTGAAGTGCTCATCCCGTAGCCTAAAGGTGCTATGAACAATACCATCCCTATCACTAGTCACAAATGGAAGGACCATAAATATCTCCATCGGTTTCAATTTATAAAGATGTTCATTTGTAGGACGAGCAAAAATTAAAATATCATCTCATTGAATCTATTACAACAACAAAGAAAAAAAATACTGCGTAGAAGTCTGAAAATACATAAATAATACCGTCATGTACTAACTTGCTAATTTTATGGCTATTAAGAAGGAAAACTTTTTGCCATATTGCACAACTTAAGAAATTTGTCTAGTCGTCAAAGAACATTTTCAAGTTCTGAAAAAATATCAAATCTTTTCTCTTTCGAAAAGTTCTCATGATCTTCGGAAAAGTGATTTCTTTGTTATTTAGTATGACAATGACAACAACGTAACCTGTCTGAAGCTCATGAACAGAGATGCCCCATTGACGTGGATTTAGAGAAACACGCCATTGAGAAAAGGTGATTAAGTTCCTAACAGTATAGAATAATGATACGTATGAAGTCTGAGCCAAGAAAAAAGTTTTTGGAAAGTTATGATGGAATCATCACATCTGATGGATTTGACTCTGATGGTTTGAGATTCTAGAATTTTGGAAATAATAACTGCATAAAAAAAAGGGAATTCCTTACTGTCATCATTAATGGAAATATGATCATACCAAAGAAAATTGTTAGAAAAAAGAAGAAAAACTAACAAATTGGAAACCCACGCATGATTTCAACTCCAAAAGAAGCCAAGAGAATCTTGTTATTATTATCAATAGTCAGTATAGCCACATAAAACAAAATCTTCTCAGCAATGAACAAAGTGAAATTCTTCAAAAAAAACTCCAATCAATCAAGGGAAATTTATATACATAGCGCACAATTCTTATGTATTTATAAATCTCACCTAAACATTCATATTCAAATACATAGCACTTTTGTGTTTTAAACTTATGCATGAAAAAACGTATTTCACTTTTGAAAAGTAGTAACAGAGATATTTATGATGTGACATTGAAAATCTGAGTGCTATGTGTGTAAATATGAAAGTTTAGAAGTGATGTATGTTATTTATGTAAATCCCCATTTAACCAATAGTCATGAAAGTAGGAAAAAAAACAACATTACACCAACCTCTAAAGTGATTGTGGTATGCTAAAAGAACTTGGCAATGACCATGGATTGTTGATTTGGTTGTGTAGGATCACATGAAGTGTAGCATTACTCTCTTAAAAAAATTTTGGATTTTGCAAAAAAGAGCTCATGGGACATTTGCTTTAATGTCAAAGATAAGACCACTAGGAGGGTTATCTGTTTTACTGAGCAACGTGTTCTTGAAACATTGAGTAATGATAAAATAGACACTGAAAACGGTGAGGGCAGAAATGAGTACTAGTTTCCAGTTGAGGAAAAGATGCACATAGTTTCGGTTGAGCCCATGGTAGAGCCTCCAACCGACTTCATGGTGAGTGTGCAGGATAGTCTTGAGTTTGCGGAACTGATACCAAAGGCATGATAATCCCATATAGGAGAAATTCAAACCACTCAAATTTATAATCATTCTTGAGTTGCCCCTACTGAGGGAGGCCCAGCATGACAGAAATAAAGCTCTTTTGTGCCATGTCGAGAAGATTACATAGATTTAATCAGATGTTAGATTCAATTCAGCATGGTGCCTATCATCGGTTGTCCAGAAATGAAGGATGAACCTCATCCTTTAAATTTGTCTTAAGAGCTTGATGGTGAAGGAAATTCTTTAATAGGATCTCGATCCTATCAATGAAGAAGAGGTTTTTCCTGAGTGTTTGCTAGTGAGAGTGATGCAGTCTGCCATAGATTTCACCCCATAGTTGATTTCTCCTCGCATATTATTTTATCAGCTACATTCCGCCTAATAAGAAGTGAAAAAAGAAGATTTCAGATTTAAGGGCTCAAGGTTATACAGTAGAAACCTAATATGTATATGTAGCGCTAGTTCAAGATGTGTAAAAAGATGATGCATATTTATTTTATCAAAAAGTGTTGTGGAATGACAACACATACATGATCAACCTACTAGGGGATTACAATATCCTTGCTATCTTCAACACGGCAGACTAGAATTCGTGCTACAAGGAACCAATAGCTTCGACGAATGAAACCGAAGCTTCCCCAATCATGGGAGACTAACACGGAGCTTTTATGGCTAGCCGGTAGGTTCAACCAAGGGACTGGTCCAATAGGGAGGCTAGACTGGTCGGCTGCTATTGAGGAAAAATATCACCCCTTTCCCCCCTTCTTCTACCAATCTTATTATGAATATGTTCTTTCGAAGTTAAAATTTCTGATTAGCCAGTTGGTTGGGCTATTTTCACTTTTACGGTTGTATCTGAAGGAAAGAACGTGCGTCTGTAACTTATCCAAGGTGTTGATCTTCTACAAGGGTTCGAAGAGTGCTCCGGCTGAAACTTGATCCTGCGGAGATAGTTCCATCTAATTCCCCTCCATCTGCTCGTTACCATCTCCCCGATGCCCCCAACCTTTCAATTTTTCTTGCAGCCAGCGTCTTTTTTTCCACACCTTTCTGCTTCCAGTTGCCAGCTCTAGGTCTTAGCCTTTCCACCAACTGCTTCACCCGCACTTTTCTGCTTCCAGCAGCTAGCTCCAGGAATTAGCCTTGCCCCCAGCTACTTTTCTCCACACTTTTCTGCTTCTAGACGCCAACTCCGACCATCTCCCTATCGCCTACTGCCTTCCACGCAACCCTCTGCTCCACCCGCACTCCACAAATCCTTCCTCTCTGGTGTCGGTCAACTTTTTGATTTGATTTTGAAAATTGAAAATAATTTTGAAATTTAATTTAATATAATAGGTATATAATTTGAGTTTTGAAAGTAGTATATTTTAATTTTTTAAAAATGAAATCAAATGAATCTCATTCGTTTAATAGCTTACATAATCGTGTCCGATACCACAAATACTACACCCTCCCGAAAGATAAGTGTATATCTTGACGATAGGCCCAATCCTGCAAACTAAGAGATTTGTGACATCTGTTTGGTCTGCGAATTTTTTATATGTGACTGACAAGTTCCCCTATCTAATACAAAGATTAAATAGAGTTTATTTTACCTGGGTTTCAAGTTCTCAATAGAGGCAAGCCTCTATAATTATTTACATAAAAAATGACTGAGTTCACTTGATTAAACTCTCGATAATGATCAAAGGTATCAGTCTTTAAGAATTCAAGGACTAAGTTTTCACGGTAGGACGTGGAAAAGCAAGTGGAAGTGACTCAAATAGGAACAATTATTTTCAAGAGTCCAAAGAAAGGAAAATGTATGGGATGTCACAGATCCTTAAGAGAAACTTCAGTAACTTCCCAAACTACCCTAATGTGTGGCTGAGTTTTAGACACGATGTTATTTAAGTGTTTGATCCTGCCAATTTTATTATTTGAGACTTACATTTGCATAATATCAGATTATGTAAATAACCTGCAGAGATAAGAGAGTTTACGTCGTAACGAACGACAATCTCATAACTTAAAGCAAATTAGGACTTACGATGCACCACATGGTTGCACAGGTGCTTAAAAATGGTGTGAGGATTTATGTCGCGCTAGACGAACTACCTCGAAGTCCTATGTGTTATTAATTAATGTAAGAAGAGAGAGATTGTTGAAGAAGATCCTCTTGTCGCCCAATCCAAACTACTCGTCGTGTTGCCCAAAAAATTGGCTCTAAGCTCCTGTTGTAGCGATGACTCTATGGTTTAAGTGTTTGAGATTAGTGGCTTATGTTTCAAAGTTTGGTGTCAATGTTTGATTTTGTTTTGTTTTTATTTTTTTTTTAAGTCTGGTTTTGCATGCAGAATAAACAAATTGCAGGTAAATAAAAGACACTTGAAAAACAAAATGTTATAGATAAACTGTAAAAGCGTACCTGGGCACCTGTTACTGTTGCGTGATTAATATTGCGAGCATAGTATGATTTACAATAAATTTAAATAAACTTGCAAGAAAAATAAATAAGGTAAAACGAGTCGTAAAAATCACAAGCAAAAGAAACCCTTAGCCACATATGAAAGACCAGGACTAGGCGTAAAACATTAGTAGAAGTGGGGGCTCAGAGTTGGACTGTGTGCTTCCAGATCTTGAATAAGAGTTACCAACACGACAATCTACGAAGGGCGGTCCTTAACCTCAATCCAAGTGATTAGCCATGGACTTTTATAAATTTTCATAGAAAAATTCTTTGTTTTTCAAGCAAAAGCTGTCGTTTAAGTTTATTTTATGCAGAGTTTTTTTAACATGCAAAAAAGAATTTTGTTTTATTTTTGTAAATATTTTGTAAAGTCGTGTAGTCCACAGGCTAGTCACTCTAATCACGCTAGAACTACTGACAGCCTAAGAGCGTCGAAGACAACGATCCCACCAAGAATCGACGAATAGTATCATCGATCATTTCTTCTCCCTTATTGAAAATTTTTGAGATATGAGATGCTATTATAATAATCTCACTTTATATCCCCCATTTAAACACGCATAAGCAATGTCGACATTGCCCTCGCCACCAAGACACTAGACTTATCATAGTCCGGTGATCCATATGTGGCATTTAACAAATTTTCCCAATTATCAGGAGGATTTGAGTGTAATATCCAAACCCAAATCCCAGTGCACTGAGTTTCACTATAGATCAAGTAATTGAGGGAATTTCAACATTAATTTAATTAAGGAAGAATGAACTATGTCTCGATGCATCATCATATCTAGTGTCTTAATCAATTTGTGAATCAGGGTCAAGTGCTTAGTTTCATTATTTATTTGAAAATTAGGTGAATGAACGCCCA
>NEWO01000002.1:9460106-9471606 GCA_003013225.1 Phalaenopsis aphrodite | reverse complement strand
GTGAAACCGAGTTGACATAGATTTTGTTGATCGGTAAACCACGGTAAGAGTTGTTTGGGCTACAATATTCTCTAAGATTGATTGAAAATCATACCACTAATTGATTCATATGCGGTCAAAAGATATACGCAAGACGACATTTCGAACTCTTGTGAGTCACTATGAATTCATGATTAAATGAAAAAAAAAGGTCAAAAAATGACGTCAGATGGAAGCCGCCTAAATTGATCAAGCAGCAGTCTAATTTTTTTTTCTCACCTTGAGTACAAGGTGTCTTTTGAGGGGAAAGTATTGTTATGTCAATGCCTAGTCTGAGAACAAGTTTGTCTTTTGTATGCCTAAGGGCAATTTAATATATTATTATTATTATTGTTGGGTGTAAATATGCTTATTATGTTTAGTTCCTTCCGCCTGACCGTCGGTTCCCGCCTTGACAGTTTAGTCTTTTATTATTATCTCATGCATAACTTAGTTTATGTGAAAAAATGTCGATCTTGAAGTCGAATCGTAATAATTTCCTCCGCCCGACTATCAATTTCCACCTTGGTAATTCCAAGCTCATCGAGTCGGGTCGTGCCAGTAATAGTGTGAAAGATACAAGGAACGATGCTACATAGCATACAAAACTGAAGGAGAGAGAGAGTACATATTGTCGAGTAGATTTTAGCAAGGGTAAATAAGGTAGAGGTTGTCGGGTTGACCAAGCAGTCCATGCCACAATGCAAGCATTGATTGGGTAGAGATTAGTCCTAAGTTGTTGAGCCAATATGTGGTTTTGGAGAGAGAATAAATGAGATAAAGACCTTTACAACATGGACCAAAAAGTAGAAGCTAATTGGTCGGCCACTAGAGTTAAGGAACTTGTTGCAAGCATTGCAATTAGTCAAGAAGTTGACAAAAAGAAGATCGTAGAAAATTTTTGGAACATGAATAAGCTAAGATAAAAGGAGCTTATTGATCGGCATGGGCACTGTGTTAATGCCAATATTGACAATTGGAAAGGAGTGATCATTTTCAATTGTAAATTGTTTAGATCTTTGGTGGGTGGTGGAATTGTCAAGACTAATCACACTGAGGTATGAAATGTGGTTCCTATGTCAAGGTACAAAACTCATGCAGATTGGTGGGAGTAACAAGTAGTGTCTGACGGATTCAAATTATTCTATTGAGGATCAAAATAGTACCAACATTTGATTATCATACGATCTATCTTCCCATAGATCTGGCATGTTATGGCAAAGGTAGATGATTTGTCTCCCATGTTGTAGAATTGGTTGGAGTATCCTATTTATCGTGGTTGGCACGTGCATGACCACAGCTATATGCAAGATGGAAGGGTCTGGAGTGTCAACGGCCTCTAATAGTGGTAACAACTATGGGCAAATCAGTGAGTTAGAGGGTCTGCATATACTGGGTAGATCAAGTGGCAAGGATCTTCAACTTGTTGCATAGAAATGAGTGTTGTAGAATTGATTGAATGAAGGTTTTGAATGCCAGGTGAATGGAATGAAAACCATGATGTATCCAGGTTGAAGTGGGTAACCTACTGCATCAAAAAGAATCAACTTTGGATTTAATGGCAAATGGGTATTGAGATATTGGTTGATCTCTCGTGGCAATATAATGAAGTCTATCTTGAGGCTGAATAATGTGAAAGTGATCGGCTGTTTGTAGCTTTGTTTCATGGTAAACAAAGCTTTGATGGCAAGCATGAGTGTGAGGATGTAAGGGAGCAAGGTTTGGGAATTTTGGGATATAATGTAGCAGTCAGGTTTTGATCTTGGTGGCTTTGAATGTGTCTGTGGAGAAGTTTGCTGCTAGACTATTGAACGTAAGCTGAATTTGTGATAATTATGATATATTTTATTCAGATACTACACTTCCACCGATACTATCATGCAATGTACAAGCACACTCGATAACAGTGAAATACACACAATTCTTTCTCAAAGCCGAAAGCAGTGGAAGCATTCAAGTGCTGCAACCTTTCAAAGGAAAAAAAAAATTAACAATTACGATATGAAAAATGTGAGATTTTGGAAAAGAAAAGGCACCTACTCACCCATGAACCTGGTGACCCAATGATGTCCCAAAATGCAAGCTGACCGTATGAATTCCAAGAGCCTTAAGAGGTTTGCAAACAGCCCTCACCTAAGTTATCAAGTAAAACCTACAGGCTAAGTTGTTGAAACTCAAAATTCTATCCAACTATAAAATATGATGAAATCCAAACATAAATGTAAGATATACATTGCCAAGGGTGCGTCCATGTCATATGTTAACAAAATATGATGAAATCCAAACATAAATGTAAACCAATACCTCAATAGCCCTATCTCGGGATGGCACTATATACAAAAGGAAGGGGCTGGCAACTATGATCCCTTGCTTCTTCTTCCTTGTAACCATGTCAGCGGCCGTTGAGACCAGCCAAGAAACCTGATCTCTAGTTGCAGACGCCCCACTGATTACCGCTACGCTTGAGCCAGCCAAGCAAACCCTAAAGAATTCGGCTCCCCAGGAGCTCGTTTGCAGAGCCCCAATCATGTCTTTATTGAGGGTGCCCTCCTCCACCGAAGCATCCTCTACTGCTTTCAAGCACAGCATGAGAAACTTAGAGACGCTGCCATTCTCAAAACAACCAGCTTCCCCATTGCACCCCGTTTTCTCAACAGTTTTCTTCATAAGCGCCTTCTCCTCCTGAAGCTTATTATCAGTGTCCTTGGCGGAATCTGATTCCTTCTGCCCGTTTTCTCTCCTACTGAACTTTTGTTTCTTCGACTTCTTGTTCTTTTTAATGGATTTCTTCTCATGCCTTTCGTTGAAGGGGTCATCTGCCGTTGGAAGGCTAAAGCACATTCCCTGAGAGTAAAGGAAGACAAAGAAGAAAATCGACAGCGTTACTGTTTCAATTGCAGAAAATGCTAATTTCTGTCCAGCGAAGAGATGAAAAATAGAAGAGGAAACCTCGCAGATGCGCCGCTTTCCGGCCTTGCGGCGGAACTTAGCAGCGATGATAGAGGCAACACGAGCGGAGACTGAAGATTCGCTGTTGCGTAACCTCTTTCTATTGGCCTTGTTCCTCTTTCTCCTTAAAGCATCGTCGCCTTTCGCCATTCTTGAGGCGGACGGCGTAGAACAGGCGGCGGCAAGCTTTCTAAAACTCCGTAATATTTCTTCCTGCAGAAGGACGGCAAGGATCGGACCAGAAGCAGGGTTGCCCGCCGTCAGCTGAAGAAAAGTCGACATTTTTATTTGGGAAATGTCCAACCTTAATCACATAATTAATTTTTAATTAAGATAATTACGTATAGAACACAAGAAACAATATTATTTATAAATTAAGAAGTTTTTTGAGCTATTTAACTTATTTATTTAGGTCACCATCAAATTATTATGAATTTGATAAAAATAAAAATATATATACAAATTATGATCTTATCATGATTTTTAATATTTGAGTGAGATTCTATAAAATGGATAAAAGATAGTGTTTAATTTATAAATAACATTATTTTAGACGCCCATATGTAATCGCCCCTTTTATTTTTTATTTTGGGAAATTTCTATACCTATCACACAAAATTTATGTGAATGCAACAATTAGATGGTGATGGTGGTGATCAGGTAATAGTAGTATAGTTGTGGTTGGAGTCAGAAGAAAGTTGTTAAGTAGTAGTGGTGGCTAGATGCCAGTGGCGATAGTGATGGTTAGGCAATGATAGTCTGACGATGGCGGTTGTTTGGATGACACAGTGTTGGTCGAGCAATGGGGGTCTAGGGTCAGCATCAGCTTGACGACAGTGTTTTGGTGATGGCAACAATTAGATGGAGGTAACGACTATGATGGTTTAGCTACGGCGGTTGATGATGACCAATGTGGTGGTCAGGCAACGACGATTCGATGGTCATTTTGGCCGCACAGGTAATTTTGGTCGGACAGGTGCGGTTGGCGACGACGATGATGGGTGTGCAGCGGTGGTTTGGCGACACTAACAGTGGTGGTTGGGTAGTAGTGGTCTGGCGGCGATGGTGGTGTTGAGACAACGACAATGGTGGCGGCGGCGGTGGAGCTCAAAACCCTCGAGAGCTTGGAACACTTTTAGCTTTCTCTTAGAGCTACAGGTGTCACTTTCATGAAGAGAGTGAGGATTATTTATTGATTAGGTGAGTCTCATTCTCTCCAAATACTGCCTGAATCAAAACCTGTAACGCGCCTTAGAGTGATCTCTTCGATTGGATAATGTATTGTGAGTATTTAATGTCATAATGATGTCAGAATTAAAAGATCTTGAGCTTGCTAAACTCATTTTGCCGATTTGCACTATTTGATTATATATTTTTTTCATATTTGAGATCATTTGGTCGTCCAAAATATATTTCAACCCTTCTTTTTTAATCTTTTAAGTGTTCGATCCAGGCTCAATTAGACTCAGATCAAACCATATTTAAAGTCAGCTAGTTCGACTTATCCGCATGCTTCATTTGAACCGGAGTGCACGCAATCGAAGATCCAGGTTCTCGGTCCCAACGTGCTTCGAGATTCATGCCTGATTAAGCCAACATTTTGGGACATATCAAAAGGTACACAAAGACACTTGGTTGATGAGCCTCCAATATGAAATTGTGCAATGAAAATGCCCAATCACCAATCAACGATCCTATTCGCACTATGATGGAGAGTTGCCATAAAAGTTTTTGAGAAATGACATTTGGTTCAAACTATTTTTCAATAGTTTTAATATTACATGAAAGATAATGTTATATTTATTAATATCACACAATTTCACTCAAATAATATTTTAAACCCATATTTTCTTAGTTTTTTATCAAATTCTCAATTGTTTGATCAAGACACGTGCAAATACAACAGTTAGATAGTACAAAAATATCACATAGGTGTTACACTTTACAACCATTAATGTTTTGGTTGCTATGTATGTAATTATTCCTTTGTTTTATATCATAAAAAAATATTATTCAAACAAATTGTGGTCAATTCCATTTTATGTGCTTCAAGATGACCAACCTAAGAGTGGGATCAGTTAATTGCTCTTTGAACTGATGTGAATGAAATTTAATGCAGCAATTGTTAAATAAATATGAGAAATATTTCAATAAAATTTTGGATGAGAGAATGACATCTTAAAATCTATAAATACAATGCCTCCACTCATTTACGGTCTGTTTGGGACAGCTTATTTGGTACGGAGGTGTTTTGAAAACACACTTGACATGTTTGGGTAAACTATATTTTGACAACTTATGCGCTTTGAAAACACTGAATCTAGATAGGTGATTTCTGGCAGCGATTGCGATCTAGCTTTTCCAAAAAAATAAAAATTTGTAATAGCCACAGCACATAGCTTATCAACAGATTATTCAATAAACTACAATTACCCCAAACAGACCCTTAGAGTCATTCAGTATCTTTTTTTTTTATTTTGCTTTGTTAAATTTTTTATTGAAATTAAAATATTTTTAATTGAAAAACTGATGTTTTGAATGTTTTTAAAAATAAAGGATTGATCTATACTTTTCATCTAGAAGGATGACAAGATGTGGTTGCTCATTATGATCACCAAGATCAATCCAATAGCATTATTCTTCTCACCAAAACAAGCAACTTTACAATGCACCAACACATCTACCATCGAAAAAAGTAACATAAGTTATCAACTTGCAAAAAATCCCATGATTTTTTTTTTCTTTATACTCATACAAAGCATAAAATTCGTCTGTATTTACCTATCTCACATCTAAACCTTCATATCTACACGCATATCACTCAAATCTTTAGATCACATAAAAAATAATGCTATTGTAACTTTCTAAAAATAAAATACACATTTCATACATATGTTTAAAATACTAAAATTCTACACATGTAAATTTGAAAATTTAGGCGTGATATATGTAAATACATGAGAATTGCGAGCTACATAAGAATTTAAGTACTCACCCACTTATTTTTCTTTTTCTTCTTCTTCTTTTTCTCATGACTGCACAATAGTTCGAAGTAACAATTTGACGTCTGCATGATAATTGAGAGCTTTGTTTTTCAACGAAGAGGAATTACATTCAAAACCTTGCATTTGCAGGGTGCATGCATGTGGGCGCATGCGTTCGGGTGTGCGAAAAATAAATAATAAAAAAAGAATCAATTGGATGTCATTTACAAGAAATGAAATCTCATGAGACAGCAAACTACAAGATTAGAAACTAGAATGATATGTTTTTCCTTCAATTATAAGCAACAGTTTCACATCAAAATAAACTCATTGTTTTCATTTGATCTTCTCAACAACATGAACCAAAATGTCTGATGGATCATCAGTCCTCTGGTTATTCTGTTGCTATCAACTTAGCAAAAATGTGAGGAAATTCTCCATCCAATGACTCGTTCTCCCCCAAAAAAACATGTGGTATATCATCTATTTCTTATCATCACTGTCTTGATGCCAATTGTAGGAAAGATAGTTTACAATTTATTAAGAAAATATTAATGATTTCAACCAGCACACACCAAAATGCAAATAATTAAACTTTTCTCACAATAAAATGAAATAAAGAATAGCAATCTTCAGAATTTGCAAATATTCAAAAACAACAACACCAAGAATTAAAGCTTTGAAGATTTCAGTAGCAGAAAGAGACCGAATTAGAACTGCTAGAACAACACCAGAACTCAATAAGCTTCTTAATCACATAGGGACAGTGATGATCCTACCAAATTGTGAGCTCAATAACTAAATGTTAGGAGCAGCGGAAAAAAATTTGCTTTTGAAATTATCACGACCCAATCCAGAGCTTGAATTTTCTAAAACGGAAATAAACGATGGGACGGTAAAAATTCAAATTCAAATTTAAATTTAAAATCAAATAATAAAGAAAGAACCATAAAATGCTTAAAAAATGATACCAATGTTATTTTTTTTCTTTTAACATTTTATGGCTCTTTTTTTATGATTGGATTTAGAATTAGTTGTTAAATTTAAATGTTTACCGTTGACTATCTGTCTCGTCTTGAAAATTTCAAGCCCCGGAATGGGTTGTGACATAAATGTCCTACTCACGTAAGCATACGTTAATATCTGGAGATGACTTCTGCTCCGATGAGGGCTGCATGCCTTGCCAGTGAACAGATCGGAAAGACGGCGGATTTAGATCGGTGATGTTGATCACATTGCTATGCGTACCACCACTCGTCGGATCTTGAATTGTTGACTTTTTGTCCTCACATTCTTCAGTGGCATGTAATGGTGGCACTACATCTGTGGTGCAGGCAGAAGGTAGAGAAGATGGGAACGGCGAAGAATCCGGGTTGAGCTTTCGTTTGTGCTCCTTGAAAGCATTTGGTAAGAAGCTTCCAACCACAACCTGGTAAAGTAGCAAAAATATGAATCTGGAGGTTTCGATTATTGTGATGTTTATGGCCTTATGAGTAGCTATACAATTGGAAGAATATCTTATTCAGGTTTAAACTGGGTTGCAGAGCTCAACCAGAAGCCGTGCAATGACAATGCAAAGAGGAAATCAACAAAAAATAAAAGAAAATGGTAATACTATTAGGGAAACACGTTAATTGAAGCCCGAAGAAGATGAAGAACCTAGCAATAATAGTAAAATAAGGGGAAAAAAATAATTTGATCGAAGATCCAGCGCACACTCAGACAATAAAATTGAAGCTTTTTGCACTCAGTCCTACTCTTCTAATAATTACTTCCTTAACGTCAGCCGAGGTTCCATTGGGCAAAAAACACATCCTTAATGCATAAAGTGTTCATAAAATTTGCTAGGCTAATAATAAATGATGAGGTTGTTGTTACTTTACAAAGACTTTGGATGCTTCTACCTAAAAAAACTTTAAACAAAAGGCAGCCATATCCAAGCAATCATTACGGTGAAATTAGCCATCCCTGAACCAAACACAACCACCCTTACGCTACTGAGATACACACTTAGAAAAGGGGCAATAAGCTTGGGTTATAATCATGTAAAACCAGATAACAACAATCAATGAGCTGAATTTGCAAGTCAAGAGTAAATCAGTATGCTTTCTGTGTTACCTGAATCGGACTGGCAGCAAGTAATAACCCCGCAACGCCTCCTCCAATTACACGCCCATCCGGGCCTGCAAGGGAGATGCTTATTCCACCAGTTCTACTTCTTACACCGTCAAAGTCGGTAATTGTGAATGATCCAGAGAGTGATAATATCTCAAAACGTCCCTGCAATATAAAGATTACTCAAATAAAGCAATATTATACGATATCCAAAGCACATTATACAACACCAAATTAAATCCCTAAAAGTGGCCAATGATTATGCTAAGAAAAATAGCATGTGAGAAAATCACAATGCAAAGAACTCAATAAGCAAATTAGCCAAAGAGATTCTGAAAAAACTCATAACTATCCATCGCTTGCTCAGAATCTATAAATTCGTAGAAATATATAGCAATGACTCAATGTAAGTTACCATAGGTCTAACCATTCTTCTACCGAATTCATCAAAATTAATATTATTTATTTTGCCGAGTGCTTGCCACAAAAGATGATAAATTTATTATGCATGACATGTTTACATAACCTAAAGTCCAATATTTTTCTTCCAAAACTAACAATATTAATTTTATCTATGACTTATGAGTACATTTACACCATTCCTTTATGTACATTCAAATAATCTAAATAATCTAAGAACTTCTTGCAATTACTACAGTGAAATTAGTCATCCCTGAACCAAAAAAATCATCCTTTTGCATACTTAGAACATCCCTCCTAGACCTTAGGACCCAACATACATCAACAATAGTTAAAGACACTCTATTGTAGTTGAATCACAGCGTGCATACCATAACTATATGAGGTTGGGATAGCAATCGATGGATCTCATTGCACCGATCAATTTAGATGGTGTAATTTGCTCTATATGGAGTGAGTTAACCATCTAAAAAAAATCTATAGATTCAATGTTTTGACATGAGTAGATGATCAAATCAACAAAGTTGATTTGATTAGATGAGATCAATGACGTTGATTTGATAAATTCATTAAATTCCGACTTAGGAAATCAACCTAGATTTTAATCATGGTCATTTTCTCTTTAGATCAAACGACCCTACACATGCATAGGGCTGCAAATGAACCAATGCACTTGATGAAAAAATTGAACTCGACCAGAATAAGACTTGATCATGTTCTTTCAAATCACTAAATAAACAAGCTTAAACAATTTTTTTTTAAACTCCATCTTAAATGAACTGAACATGAACATAGTCAAATTTGTTCATTTATGTTCACGAATAAACTCATTTGTTGTTCAACAAGTAGTTTATTAAATACTCGATATGAAGCTCGAATATGGTTGTATCATATATGATATATTATTTAAATAAAACTTGATTTCTAGAATTTATTTTTTTATAGATTTAATAGTAATATATTATTAAAACAATAATATTTTTAGATTAATTCTTAATTTTATATTTATTTTATTTTTAATTATTAAATATTTGAGAATTAACAAGATTGAATTCTAAAGGTGAACCTCACTTTTGTTTATTCTATTTTATTATGTTGGATCGGACTGCCTCTGACTTTTCTCAATTATTTCAATAATTGATAAATAATTTCACATTATGAGTTACTTTGTAATACTAGTTCTTTATTTTCTTGCTCTTGTTTCAATATTTTTTTCTCTATATTAGAGTTTATTCTTCTGAGAATATATCTATTGTAGACACTAGATGACAATATGTGAGTTAGTTTATTTGTTTATATTATATACAAGTTATATAATTTATTTAATTGTTTATTTATTTAGATTTGTAAAATTTATATTTTTATATGAATATCTAGATACTCGTCCAAAGTTTTAGCTCGTTTAAATACCTATTCTCCTGTCATAAACAAATTAAGCACAAATCAAGTTCAAACATTGAAAATTATAAACAAGTCAAGCTTGAACAAAATATGAAAGCTCGACGCATACTCAAGCCTAACATGAACTTATATTTGTATCAAGTTAAGTCGAAACTATGATATATTCGACTCGGCTAGCCTGAATTGCAGCCCTACACGTTCATGTTGTTGCCCTGTGCTAAAGCCACATGTAAAGAAGCTTTAATCGCTACACCAACAATGGGATGCCAATTCATTTAATAATGACACAATTAAATCAAATCATAAACAAGTGACTTCCAACCGTATGATTTCAATCCAACAGCCATAATTGGCCTATGCACATACCCGAACAACAATTAATGTGGTAAATGAAATTTTTGGATTTATTAAACCTAAGAAAGCTCTGTGAACATTAAAAAATAGAAATATTAAGGAAACAAAATTAAATAATAATTTGATTAAATAAAAATATAAATACTATTTTTAAAAAATATTAATAATCATTATATAAGCTAAAGTGATTTGGAAATAACAAAATAAAATAAAAAACAATAACAAATTTATTAATAACATATAATGTAAAATTATGTAAGTAAATTTTAAGTAAAATATCAAAGCCTTACAAAAAGATTACATCCTTGAGAAGGAAATTATAATGGGACCATCTTACTCCAACATGATATAAAATGACCAAGTTAGCCTTTGGACTCTTAAAATAAGAGACAAAATGGTCTCGCAATTAAAAGTAATTTTAATTAACATTAAAATAAATTGCATGAAAATTATGGGCATTTAGAAATTTATATCTTAAAATTTTTCAAGAAATCATATAATATATCAGCAATATTTTCAGTATCTCTTCATTTTTAGATCTTTGAAATTAACACATCTTAAAATTATAAATGATCCGTTTTAAAATTATAAGTGTTAGCAATTATTATTGATGCTTTTTTTTTTGGCAAAAAAAATAAACTTAAAACCATATATTAGTTTTATAAAAATGTTATGACGTATATTCCAAAAATACCCTCATTTTCTATGACATCTATTAATTACGATTTCAATTTTGATTATTTTTAATGAGGGGATCATTTCGGCTCATATTTTAAGAGTCCAATCTTGGACTTAAATGCCCCCCTTCCCCCCAACAAATAATGGGGATTATTTTGGTAATTTTATATGAGGCCACTTTAGTCACAAAATATCACATTTCTTTAGTAATCCCTAGACAAAATAAATCTAAAATTGTGTCTCATATAGAAATTGGGATACAAAGTGATTTTGATTTGGACCCTCAAACATATAAAATTGATCCTAATAAGTAGGATGATACCAAAGTTTGTCTATCATCTCAGTATCATCCCAATAAAAGAAACTCCCGTAAAAAATAAATTGTAATTCTAAATGTTCAACATTATGATCGTATTTAGAAAGGGGGTTGCTCAATATATAACCGATGATTGCTTCTCTCTCACTCCCACTCAATCTAAATGATCACCCTAACCAAAACCTCATATTAGTGGGGTGAAAAATTCTAATCCTTAGATTCCTCTCTCTCTCTCTCTCTCTCTCTCTCTCTCTCTCTCTCTCTC